>VDFB02047997.1:0-33172 GCA_007258455.2 Sequoia sempervirens
TTGCATATCACAATGTGTTTTCAAACATAGTTGTAATTGCACTTTTGCATTCATTTTTGGTCATTTAGATTAGTCAATTGCATTTAGTTAAGTTCATTTACATTAAGCAACATTGCATACATTCTAATTTGAGTGATACATAAGTATTTTTGGCCCTATCTCTCTCCTTTTAGGTGAAAAACCCTAAAAGTGCAAGAGTAGTCCATAGGGTCCCAAAAATCTATGTTTCAAAATCTTGTTAAATCGTGGAGACATTTATTAAATAGTATTACAAAAATTATTTGATAAATCACATTGTAATTCAACATTAAACACATAAACATAAATAATCAACCATCAAATGGTTGTATATATATCTCAAAGTTTCAAGTACATGTCATCAATATATGCAATGCTAATGTGGTATGTGACTGTTACATCCCTTAGGATTTGATGATAACATTTGTCTAGAGACAGTCCATTGAGATATGGTAGTATGCGATTACACATGATCGAGAACTAATAAGAGAATCCAATGCATATTGTACACCATGTGGTCATCCAATAGCCTCTTAGTGCTCCTTCACTAGGTACTCTCTCTCTGCTTGTAGCCTGGCTACCTCGACATGGAGTCTCTTGACCTCTACTAGACCTCAAGATGATATGATCTCCTCATAGGTAGCCTCGGCTTGGTCTGTATGCCTAGTAATGCCCTCATACGCTGCTCTTAGTCTAACATAAGGCTTGAACAACTCTAGGTCCCTCTCCACGATAGGTGGTGACATGTAGTCTATAGCCTCATCTCTAAGAATGGGGGCCACAATCTCTGCAACAACCTGTCAATAGAGGTCTTGTAGATCTCCCATAGTACCTATGAGATAGAAATTATAAAGTTAATTAGTACAAATCATGGTGTATATATATATGTGAATTAAAAGCGTAATCATAAATAAAATTTCATCAGCTAGGTCTCCAGCTGGCTGTGTAAAAACAACCTCATCCTATGCAGGAGGCATGAAAGATTTGCTAGCCTCTCCATGCTCACGGGTGCTGGTGTGTATTGTAGTCTCTGACTATGATCTAGTAACATGAATGGGAGATGGATCTCCCTACTCGTGGGCAACGAGACCCTCATCTATCATATTGCTGCCCTCACTCATCGGCTCCTCCTCTGCCTCCTCAACCTCCTCTCCCTCATAATTAGGGTCTATTTCCAAGTTAGAGTCCTCATCTATCTCATATGTGAATAGATCAGCATCCCTGAGTCTTGTATCCTTAGTTATATCCTCCTAATCATCCCTCTAATTTGGGAGTGGTTCTACATAGCCCATTAGTTGATCCATGGGGAACACTAGAGCTAGTTGTGCTACTATCCACCACTCCTCATATGTGTTTGTATTACTAACATCATCAGCGTTGGAGACTGGGGGCATGTCATGGTCACTATCATCAGAGCCACTGGAGATGACATCATCAAAAGTGAATTGTCTAGAATCTCCTGGCCTTAGGGCACTCTACAACAATCACCTATAGAAGGGCTATATTATAGGCACTACTTGAATCTGACCAAACTTTTGCATGACACGATCGTAGTAGAATGGTCATACTACGTATCCATGTCTTCCCAGTAGAAATCTCTCTCTACATCCTCCTTAGTTGTCGAGTCTCATCTTACCACTGTGGTATTACCTAGTAAGGTCTCGACACGATCTCCTCCTAATCAAGGTGGTCAAATCTGACTCTCCAATATAGAAGATCTCCAAACTTCCATGCCTGTCTTAGTGGGTAATTGAAGGCATGGGGGTATTCGATGGCAGATAGGGAAGGGGATCCTGTTAGTCTAGTGAATGTGATATGCTCCAAACACCATACCTATAGCAGTGTACAATGCACCATATTGTCCACCTCACGATATGAAAACCTCCCAAGAACATAATATAAATGTGCCAAGATGCTATGACCCGAGGCATGTACTATCCTATGATGCTCCATCCATCTAATCATGTGGAAGGCCTCTATCTAGGTGTGCTCCCAAACCATCAGAGACGAGTACTAGTGCTACTATAAAAATAATAATCCACCTCAAGAGTGAATATCATGCATAGAGTAGCCACGATAGCTCAATGTGTGGCCCCATAATCTCCTCTCAAATTAGTCCATCCAAGAAGTATCCCATATCAGCTCACATTAGATAAATATGACTACTCCCATGTAAAGTGTACAGTCTTGCAATAGATAGGAATCCAAAGGATGTGATTAATGTCCTCTAGGGTGATGGTCATCTCATTCGTAGGTAGGTGAAATGTACAAGTGTCGACATCCCATCTCTCAACTAATGCCATTAGCATGGCATCATGGTACCTCATGGGAGGCATGAGGTATGCCCAGTATAGTCTAGCAATTTATAATTTCTAAACATCCTCCCATGATAGTGTCAAGACCAGGTCTCACACACTACAAAACTATCTACCACCAAGATGTTGTCGAGACCGGGGTGGAATCTAACAAAAAAGAGCAAAAATACATCCTATAAGCATCCTAAAATATTAAATCTATACATCAATAATAATAAAAAGTGTGATAAATTTGTTCTAGTGATCTTTTGTAAAGGTTCTAGACACTTTATTTCCTTTTTGGGACACTTCCCGAAGAAATGGGACACTTTTTGAAAAAGTGGGATACTTCGCAACAAAATGGGACACTTTGTGAAAAAAAGGGACACTTTGCAAACTTTTCTTCCAATGTTCTAAATCAACATAGAAATGCATAAAAACATAAAATAAATGCGTAAGGACAAAGCTAAGGTAGAAAATCAATTCACCTGGTGCTGAAATTAGGGTTTTACTATTTAGGGTTAAGAGTGCTTTTCATTCAAACTAGCATACCAGGGGCTAGCGAGCTCCATTTTTGCCAGCATTTGTTGCATTGGAATCATGATTTCGCTCCTGTTGTCATCAAATATCTATAATTATGTGGTATGGTACTTGGAAATTCCCTATGATATGACTTATCCAACTCAATGCAATTAAACCACTACCTTGATTCCACCTCCATAAAGCAAGTAGAATCAAGGGGGGGAATATATCTATTGTTCAATTTGATTTCTACAAGAAGTTAGATAAGAGGATTTTTGGATGACTAATGAATTTGTGTTGCAAGATGTGGTTCCTAACATTATGGTTTTGCAGATAGCTACAATGGGGTCTTCATTCTCTCATATTATGGGTATCTTTTTCTAAAATGAAGTTCATTGTTTAGATTCCTTTATCTTACATATGCATGTAGAGTCATATGGGAACTAAAATGTGGCCTAGATGTAATGATGAAAATTGTATTTCCTTCTTGGAGATAGTGTAATTTCTTTTTAAATCTAGACCTATTTTAGTACCCTTGCATTAATTACCCTTTAATTCATCATTAATAGGCCCCTAAGACCCTTTATTTTGGACCCTTTATTTTGGATGTTGAGGCTTATTTCAACTAAAAACCCAACAAAAACCACAAGAACCATCAAAATTTCTAATAACCCATCCCAAAAATCTAGGGCGGGACTCATACGCCACTCCTGGTGTATGACTCCCCCTAGGTGGGACCCATACGCCAAGAGTGGCGTATGAGTCCCATTCGAGCCCTTTTTAGGGTTTGAGTGAGAAATTCAAGTTTTTAATTCAAATTTATGGTTGATATCAGATTTTGAGTTTTAAATAATGGTAATTTAGGTATATTGCAGGTATATAAACAAGTTTCTAAACTCATTTTTCATGTAACTAAGAAATTTGGAGAGTAATTTCAAGATCCAAGCATTCACAAGAGCATTCAAGAGTCAATAATCAAAAAAGTTGAAGCCTTGGAGCAACATTATTGTGTTTTTGTAGGTCTTCAAGCTTACTTTCATTCAAGATCTAGCATTTTTAAGGGTTGATTATGGTTGCCTATGGTGAATCATGATGGATTCTAAGTTGGGAAGATGCAACTGGTCATCAAGCCTAGCCTAATGACTTGTTTCCTAAGTGATTCCATCCTCCATTATCACTCTACATTTATCCTAAGGAAGGTGCATACATCATTAAGGCTCATTTGGGGTGATTATAGATCTCTCAAAGTGAGTCATTCATCTTCATGTTTCATTCATGCATATTATTCTACACATTAGAATAAGGTTGCATTGCATTTCAGATTTCCTAATCTTAGACACACTTAAGGTTTGGGTTTACATTCCTATTTACATTCATCATTCATTGTTTCTATCAAGGTTTAACTACCAAACTAAGGGTTTGACCGAGGCAAACCCCCCATAAGCAAATCAACTTTGCATTTTGTTTTGAAGGTCTTTTTATAGGTTCAAATACGAAAATCAGTTTAGAAGGGAAGAGCAAAGATTGGAGCACAGATTTGGACTTTGAATTCTAGAAAAAGAAGAAGGGGACTGATACGTTAGAAGTGGCATATGAGTCCCACTATAGAAAAATTCTTAGATTTTTAGAGATCTTAAATCTAGACTGTTATAAACATGTTCCAAAGTAGAAACCCTAGCCTGGGACTGATACGCCCAGACTGGTGTATGAGTCCAAGTGTGCCCTAATTCCAGAATTTTCAATATATTAGAGCTCATTCCAGGCCTCTATAGATTCCCAAGTGCACACTTTTGATTTGTCACCTTTTTGTTTTGATTTACATGCCTTTTTAGGTCATTTAGTGAAATTTTGCATTGCATTAGGTTTTAGCATTACGTATAGCACTTCATTGATCTTTCCAAGCCCTAGCTTGGTGGTGAACCCCACTTTAGTTTATAATAAGACCCTAGAATGAACCTATTGCAAGATCTATTTCTCCTTTGCATACTTTAGATCGAGATCTCTAGGGTTTCCCTTCAATGGAATGATTGTGAAATGTGTTGTTCTATGTCCTAAACCATAAAGAAATCCATTTCCATTATTTCATAGTAAACCTATGTCTAAATTTTATTTGGTTTGACTTCAAAACTTAATTAAGAAAAAAATATTCAATAAAACTCTATGAAACCAAATGAAGGAGCTAGATATATCATAGTTACAAATCTAATTTCGAAAAAATTAAAATTTTATCCTTAATAGAAAAAAAAAGTTATGTGTTATATAGTAAACATCACTCTTTAAAAATATTGTTTATTGTTAAAAACTCATTGGATGGAAGAATAAGTAGATATAAGTGGCCAATTGCTATATAAAGATTGGTGGTTAGATAAGTATGATAAATACGTGAAATGTGCTAAATGTATAAAAATGTGTATACATAAAAAAAAATCCAAAAAAAAAAACTCTTTAAAAATATTGTTTACTGTTAAAAACTCATTGGAAGGAAGAATAAGTAGATATAAGTGGCCAATTGCTATATAAAGATTGGTGGTTAGATAAGTATGATAAATACGTGAAATGTGTTAAATGTATAAAAATGTGTATACATAAAAAATAACTCCGAAAAAAATCAATACAATTTTACATAAAATTACACTATTCATTTTATACATATCAAAATATTTTATAAAAATAAAAGTCTCAACTACATATAAATAAAAACAAAATATATTAAAAGCCCAAGTCAATATAAATGTGCTATTTGGACTGACCTAAACTCTACCACTGACATTTGAACTTTCGTCTATAAGCATGGTGTGAACAATGGAAGCGAATCACTCGCCTGATTGACGTCAATTATTGAAGATTATCACGCGTGCTTTTATTATTATTTTATAGCCTTCAGTTCTATCCTACACAACCATACAATCATAATATTCCCCCACAATTTCAGTTCAATTTCATTGGAAGGCGTTTGAATATCTCATACATCTTAGACGAATTCAATTGCAGTAAATATTTGGATCGAACATTATTTAAAGATTCAGAGTGCCATGGCAGCTACTGGATTTCCCGACGGTTTCCTGTTAGAAGATGGAGAGATTTTTTCTGCAGAATTTGACGTCTTTGACAATAATTTTGATGCAAGAAGTTTCTGTTTCCCAGATAACAACACCCAGTTTTCAGATTTCAATCTCATTCCACCACCGCTTACATATCCTTGTCAAACATCATATTCCTCGCAATCCCTTTCTTCTCCTGATAATATTGAGATGTCTTCTTTCCCTGCACAGAAATCTACAGGATATGAAGGCTGTGAGATTTTTAAGCAGCATGAACCAGAAGACTCAAATAGTACTAGTAACTTTAAGAGACTAAGAAGTGATGATGAAGATGGGATATTGCAGTTCCAGAGCAAACGGTAAGATCTATACGTGATTTAGGATTAAGATTATGGTAAATAGTTCTATTGTTTTGTTAGAAATTAATTCTACTGTATTTATTGACAGCTAACTGTGTTTTTGCAGCAAGAAGAATGTTGACGAGAAATCAAGCAAGACGCAGAAAATTATAATTCAATTGAAAAGTGAAGAACTTTTGGACGACGGGTACAAATGGCGCAAGTACGGAGAGAAATCGATGGAAAATTGCAGAATGTCAAGGTAGATTCTTTTATAATTTATATCTTTGTAACTTAGGAAGCTTTACCATAGGAGGGCTGATTGAAAAATAATACTAAAAACGATTATGAATTTTTTAGGTGCTATTAGGGGAGAGGAGGGTCCAATAGTGGTGCACCCTAATTTTATAGGTTGACATAGCAATGAACATGCAACATTGACATTAAAAAATTATATCTCCGAGTGATCAAGGACATGGACAATTCAAATATTTCTTTTCACCCGTATAGACCGAGAAAAAAGGTGTCGTCAACATGCTTTTTGTTGAGGGGTCATAATAGACCCCCCAAAAAAAATTAGACCAATAGTGGTGCATTTAGTCATGTTTTTTAGTGTCCATGTGGCATCATTTGATTTGTTGCTTTTTGAATGTAATGGGCATATTTTGTTCAACTATTGGGTCCTCTCTTACAATTACTAGCTCCTTAGTTTTAAAATATTGGGCTTTGAATGTACATGTACTATGACAACTATTGGTATCTGCACCATTATTGGACCCTATCCCCTACAAATGCTCAAACAAGAAATGCACTATGAAGAAATGGGTAGAGCGAAAGACTTTGGAGGATGAAATACTAATTATAACTTACAAAGGAATTCACAACCATCTGTCCCCAAATCCTATCTACTATGTTCATGTTGAGAGATGAGTTTATATACCCATGCATGATACCAATAAAATGTACAACGAATAATAACCGATTAACCCGTATTCTCTAGAATAACTTAAGCAATGGGTGAGCTTTTTTTTTAAACGGGATTATGAAATTGAAATGTGTAAATTTACCTGAATATCTACCTTGTAGACTGTGAAGCGATAATTCATCTGTTTGATATCACATTTTTTGGGCTGATTCTTCGTTTATGGTATTTGTGATGGTTAAAATGCTGGATTGTTATTTTATCTCAAAAGTTCAAATTGCTGTTGGGCTGTTGTGTTTGTGAACTTTCAGTCTTTATTGGATCATTGAGTTGTTCATTTTTGTACGTTCAAATGTTGTGATCGCTGAATTTTTAATCCCAATTTAGTTGCGAATACCCCTTCTAGATTCAAACCCTTGTTGAACGGTTGAATTTAGACCATTACATTAATGCGGAAAATTCATACTAAAGATGAAGCCCCCAGACAATAAACTTCATCATATTTTTGAAAAATATTAATATCATTGACGAGAGGTCTTCCCAGCAGGCGTTCCTCCTGCTTTTTGACCTCTTTCTGTTCATGCTAGGGGGAGTGCACAACTAAATCTGTACAATTTTTTTAGTCATTCCATTATCAAAATTGATGTATAGTTAAGTGAATAAATTTATTTATTTTCCTTTCTTAATCCCAAACAGTCATTGATATAGTTGTGCACCCTAACTTCGTGCTTCTAATTATCTTACGTGGAAATTTCAAATCATTCCCAATTTTTTACAGCAGCTTACTTGGCAAGTCCCTTGCTTATAACTAAAGTTTCAGGGCCGCATAATCAAATATGATGCCACATCAACATGCTTTTTGTCAAGGTGTACAAAAAGGCCCAAAAAAAAGTGAGACCAACACTTGTGCATTCACATCATGTTTTATTGAGTGTTGATGTGGAATCACATGATTAGTTGCTTTTTAGATCAAAGGAATATATTTTGTTTAATTATGAGTAATCATCATCAACACTAACAACTTTAAAGTCACAACTATTGATCCAATATTGATAAAAATATTGAACATTATGCAAACAACTACTATCACACCTATTGAAACATGCTCAGGTACTGATCCGCTCCCCTGTATGAAAGAAATGGAAAGCACCTACCTAATATTTGTTATCTTGTCAATACAACTTGCAAACATTTTCCTGCATCAACAATCAGAGCATTGAGTTCACTCATCAAGCAACGAACTATTGCAGTCCTGGAGGTCAGTAAAACTATATTCTCTCCTATAACGGCTTCCTCAACTGACATTTTGAAGTCACCGGGATAGTTCTCATTTGGCTATGTTTGACCTTCAATTCTAACACGTTCACAAAATTCTGTCAGACGAAATAATTTTTAATACATTTAAGCTAAATTAGGAATAGCTTATAGAGTTGGTGAGTTGTAATTTTATTTATTTTTAATAGAAAAGCGACAAAAAATTAAATAGCTCTGCTATCCCATCAGTCCTCTTGAAAACAGAGGAAGTCGGGATTCGAATCGCCAGCTTAATATGTTCGTAGTCGGTGCTGTATCATTTAACGCTCTTTCAAAAGAACAAACGCACTTCAACCTAAAAAACAATCCGAAATCGGTGATCGATTCAGCTTTCGAGGTCCTTCATATAAGGAAAATTTATCTGTTCACTAAGTCATGCATTATCTGACAATTTCATAGAACACGTGACATACAGGTAGAACATGAGGGCTGCCGAACATGAGAGGGCACCCGCCTTTCCCACTGAATAAACCAATCGAAGATCACGGATCCCAACAAAATTGTCAAAAAAAACCTTTTTCATCCAAGCTAAATATGGGAAAAGCAATTTAAAAGTGTTAGAATCTACTTTGGTTTCCTCAAAATTCAATAGTTAATGTCAGAACCTTGACTTTAGTGCAGGGGAAGAATGCCAATCCAAACGACAAACAGTTAACAGTTTATTAGACCCTGAATTAATCTAATTGATGATGACAATTGAAAACTATAAAATATTAAGTAATTCTAGACTGAATTGCATTGAAATGACTGAGATATGATTAGAAGTTACTTGGAAATTGGCTTGATGTTAAATTTACCTGCTAAGACATTATGATAGAGATTTATATTAATGATGCAATTTGCATTTTTGACGGTCTACGATAGGATTATAATGTAATTTGGTTTCTGGTCACCTATAAATAAACATTGTCATGCTCACAATTTTACTATTAGGACAAGAACACAACCTACTATATTTTTTAATAAACATGTAAAACACCACACTTTATTAGCTACGTACACACATAACAAAATAACTACACACATCAAGCAAGGTTGAATGAGCAACCTCGCAGTCAATACGCCATCCGAGAGTGGGGTGTGAGAATAAACTGCATTCAATTTGGTACTTAATCCTAGGAAATAGTACTAGCACTTGCACTCCAATGAGGTGCAATACTTACACCGATAGGCTGAGCCCATATTATTTACGGCTGTGAAAAGCAGTGAACAACATGAAGAAAGCAGTGATCTATCTCACCTATCCCTCTCTACCTCTTCCTCGCTCCCTTCCCCCCTTCTCTCTCCGTCTTGCTCTCTCCTTCCCTCTCTATTTCTCTCTATATCACATATCCCTCTCTACCTATCCCTCCCTCCATGCCACCTATCTCTCTCTCTCCTTCCCTCTCTACTTCTTTCCCTCTCTCACATATTCCTATCTACCTCTCTCTCCTTCCCCCTCTAAATCTTTATCTCCCCTATCCCTCTCTACCTCTCCCTCCTCCTCTCTCTCTCTCTCTCTCTCTCTGGCTCTCTCTTTCCTTCTCTACTTATTTCTATCCCACCTCTCTCTATCTCACTTATCCCTCTCTACCTCCTCTGTCCCTTTACCCTCTTCTCTCTCTCTTTCTTTTACCTTCCCTCTCTACTTCTTTTCCCTCCTCTCTCTCTTTCTCCTGCTCCTATCTGCTTCATACCCTCCTCTCTCTCTTTCTCATCTCACCTATCCTCTCTCACCTCTCCTCCCTCCCCTTTCTCCTCTCTCCCTCTTGCTCTCTCCTTCTCTCTCTATTTCTCTCTATGTCATATCCCTCTCTACCTATCCCTCCCTCCATCCCACCTATTTCTCTCTCACTCTCTCCTTCCCTCTCTCTTCTCTCCCTCTCTCACTTATTCCTCTCTGCCTATCTCTCCTTCCCCTCTAATTCTCTATATCTCCCTATCCCTCTCTCTCTCTCCCTCTCTCTCTCTCGTCTCTCTCTCTCTTTCCTTCTCTGCTTCTTTCTATCTTCTCCTCTCCCTCCCTATCTCTATCTCACTTATCCCTCTCTACCTCCCTCCGTCCCTTTACCCTCCTCTCTCTCTTTCTCTATCCTTCCCACTCTACTTCTTTTCCCTCCTCTCTCTCTCTCTCTTTCTCTATCCTTCCCTTTCTACTTCTTTACCCTCCTCTCCAATTCATCTCTCCCTCCCTATCTCTATCTCACTTATCCCTCTCTACTTCTTTTCCCTCCTCTCTCTCTCTCTTTCTCTATCCTTCCCTTTCTACTTCTTTACCCTCCTCTCCAATTCATTCCAAAAACAACACTTCCTATACAACTTTAGTTATATACCTCAGTGATTATCGTGCCCAACATATGCCCATGTGTGAAGTCTCCAAGGCTCGATGAATGTTTCCTACATAACCTTTCACATCACGAAGACAAACAAGAGTGTACAACACGCCACACAATATATCCTGGTGGGGTTTCCGGTGCTAGAGAAGATCTCGGTGAGGTTCCCCCACGTAATAGCCTATCGACTAATTATTTTTATAGTATATATAAATTATCTTGTAGTTAAATAGTTATTTTATTTATTATATAAATTTTATTTTTGTTATAAATTTATTATATTATTTTAAGAATATTTTTATTTTATTTATTATATAAATTATTTTATTTATTTTTATTTGTTTTTGTTTATTTATTTTTATAATATATATAAGTTATTTTGTAGTTAAATAATTATTTATTTATTATATAAATTTAATTTTTATTAAAAATTTATTATATTATTTTATTTAGAGAATCATTTTTATTTTATTTATTATATAAATTATTTTATTTTATTTTTATTTATTATATAAATTATTATTATATAAACATAAAGAAAGGTATTTGTATGGAATGACGCACTGCTATCATTGGACAATAGTTCTAAAAAAAAATTAAGGGATTTCCCTGTGTGTAGGGAATCGTGTTGACTGTAAAAAAATTGATGTCATCGGAGGAGGTGGTTGCTCCTTGTGGGAGATGTCACGTCCATTATTGGTTTTCCTCGATTCAATATTTTCTAAATTCCCAACTTTATGTCACGTTCATTATTGAAAATTATTTTTCCAGAACTTCCATATAGGAAGCGACAAATCTAAACATAGCACTTAGACATTGCAGCCTGCTTCTGATTTACGACAGGAAATCGGTGGCAAACGGCTGTACACAGTGTAATTTCCAGGCACTATCCGGGTTTCCGGCGTCAGATTGCTAGAAATCTCGATGGGGTTCCCCCAATATAATAGCCTATCAACTAATAACTATGATAAAACAAAGGGTTGGATCTAATGTTCATTCTATTTCTTGACAACAATATTATTGGTTAACAATGTTAAGACCTTGAAATGTAATTACTGGTTGGTAACTTTTATCTATATGAAATAAACTCTATGCACTCCAATTAACCATCTAAGTCTAGTTCCAAATTTACTTTAATTTAATACCTCTGATGGATCAGATAAAATTCATGTCTTTACATTTTGAAATAACATCATTAGTTTTACTAGCATAACCTCTCCTATTATGCATATTGACCATCACATGCAACACACAACTGACACTATTGAGCAGCATTAAATTTCCCCCTTTATTATTATTAATAATAATAGTTATCATTTGATAAATAAAAATTTCTCTAAATAAGCTTATTAATGTTCATCAATATTAACATTAAACATTATATCAATATTGGCATTTTTGTGGTATTCATTGGGGTTGCACATAACAATTTCATCTATTACTAGCATTAGAAGTATAGTTAATAATATTTATGCTTGTAACGTTGTTATTTTTACCTTTGTTAATCACATTGTCAACACTAGTATTATATTTCCTTTATTAATTGTATTAACATTAATACTACCCTTAATATTAATCACATTTACCAATGTTACCTGTAATATTAATCTTAACTTTGTCCTAAATAGTAAAATTAATATTACCCTCGGTATTATTACCATTATTATAATTTCTATTAATATTACCGTTTATTTAAATGTTAATGCGACTAGGCATTAATTACTCTTATTGATAATACTAAGAATGTTGAAATTAATTGATACACACAAAAATGTTGAAGCCAACGACGAGCTCTCAAACCCTAGCTAGCAGATGATCCTCTACCTATGGGTCTAACAATGGCAGTGATAGGTTTGCAAATGGTGTTGAAGCAAGGGAAGATGAAGATGATGCTATGGAGGAAGGAACTACATCAAGGAAGGTTGAATGAGCAACCTCGCAGTTGATACGCCATCCGAGAGTGGGGTGTGAGAATAAATTGCATTCAATTTGGTACTTAATGCTAGGAAATAGTATAACTATGATAAAACAAAGGGTTGCATCTAATGTTTGTTCTATTTCTTGACAACAATATTATTGGTTAACAATGTTAAGACCTTGAAATGTAATTACTGATGGGTAACTTTTATCTATATGAAATAAACTCCATTCACTCCAATTAACCATCTAAGTCTAGTTCCAAATTTACTTTAATTTAATACCTTTGATAGATCAGATAAAATTCATGTCTTTGCATCATTAGTTTTACTAGCATAACCTCTCCTATTATGCATATTGACCATCACATGCAACACACAATTGACACTATTGAGCAGCACTAAATTTCCCCCTTTATTATTATTAATAATAATACTTATCATTTGATAAATAAAGATTTCTCTAAATAATCTTATTAACGTTCATCAATATTAACATTACACATTATATCAATATTGGCATTTTTGTGGTATTCATTGGGGTTGCACATACCGATTTCATCTATTACTAGTATTAGTAGTATAATCAATAATATTTGTGCTTGTAACATTGTTATTATTACCTTTGTTAATCACATTATCAACACTAGTATTATATTTCCTTTATTAATTGTATTAACATTAATACTATCCTTAATATTAATCACATTTGTATCAACGTTACTTGTAATATTAATCTTAACTTCATCCTCAATATTAAAATTAATATTACCCTCGGTATATTACCATTATTAAAATTTCTATTAATATTACCATTTATTTAAATGTTAATGCGACTAGGCATTAATTACTCTTATTGATAATACTAAGAATGTTGAAATTAATTGATACACACAACAATGTTGAGGCCAATGACGAGCTCTCAAACCCTAGTTGGCACATGATCCTCTACCCATGGGTCTGACAGTGGCACCGATAGGTTTGCAAATGGTGTTGAAGCAAGGGAAGATGAAGATGATGCTATGGAGGAAGGAACTATAGAGGATGATGGAAGGTTTGCTATCGATGTCGAGGCTTGTGCTAGATATGGTGGCTCTAATGTGGGAGTTGAAGAGGTGGGTTTCCATGCTCATGAGGGTTGGCATCTTGATTCTTGTGACAGGTCCAGGCCTTTGTTCTCTTTGAGGATGGTATTTCCAATGATAATGAATAGTTGAGTAATCTGACTTAAGAGGAATATGAACTCCTACTTGATATTCTTTTAGAGGCTCAAAGAAAGTCATGGGGTTGTGAGGTTTTTGGGAGAAAAGTGGAGGATGGTGCTCCTTTTTCTAGGTTGCGTAAGTGCTTCCTTATTCACCCAATCCCTATTCAATGAGATTGCATGTTGCAGAGGGTTAACAAAGCGGAGGATGCCTCCACTAGTGAAGTTCCTTCTTCCCTTAATCTGTGTAGGGAGGTAGCTTGCAGTTTGCAGAGGAATGAAGTTTTGGTTTGTGATGGTTGTAGTGTTCTTGGGCTGGTTATTACTTCTCCAGATTGTGTGGTGTTGGCTAAGTCTCCTAAGGCTTCTACTCACTCACCCTCTGCAGTTGTCCCTGCTCCCAAACGTAAGGTTTTGGAGGATCTGCATGCAAAGGAGATCAAAATAGATGTTTCTCACTCTCTACTTATTGAGTTGTTGGATTGGCTCTTGACTTCACTGGTTTGGAGATTTAGTGGTAATCATCTCAATATTGTTTTAGACAAAAGATGGGGTCTTAGGGTTTGGCATCTAAGAGGCCAAGTTAAGGTAACTACTATGTGAAAAGATTGTTTTCTTTTTTCCTTTTCTGATATGGAGGAATGCATAATGATTCTTAGTGAAGGCCCTTTGTTCATGGGTATGAATGGTCTTTTCCTCACAAAGTGGTCTCCTACTTTGAACACGCAGAATGACTTCAAGTTACCTATTTGGGTTCGTTTTCCAAGGCTACCATCATAATACCAGAATGAAAAGGTTTTTATGATCATTGCCAATTCTTTTGGGAAATTTTATGCTATAGACTCTATTACCAAATCAAAGTGTTTTGTGTTTTCCATATTTTGCGTGTTTGTGGAGAAGAACAAGATGCTTCCCACTCACTTTACCTTATCTTCCAAATATGGTTCTTGGGTACAGTAAATGGAATTTGAAAACTCTCCTATTATTTACAATACTTGTGAGAAAGAGGTCTATGCAGCTTCTACTTGTTTGGATAATAAGGAACACCAATTTTTCTAGAGGAAAAATAAACAAATGACTTCTATTATTGAGCAATCTTCTTCTTCTTACATGAAGGATTAGATGGTAGATTGTAAGGGAAAATCTCTTATATATTTTTCCACTTTTACTAAATATATGAGGATGCTTGATGGATCTTTTAGTGTCTTTATGGATTCTCCTTATAATAGAAAAAATAGATTGGGTGAAAAGGATCCTATGTCAAAGAATAACCAACAAACTTTGGACCGTTTCTTTAAACCACCCTAATTTTGATTTTGTTTTTAACTATCAAGTTGCCAATCCTTTGGTTCTATTTTATGGTCTTTCATTGTAGTGTCTCTATGTTTTTCCTTGTTGTTTTCTAGTGGGTAAAGTTCTATATTTCTCTTTGTACAAGGGTCAGGCCCCTTTCAAAACCCTACTTACCTAATAAAAAACAATGTTGAAATTAAATTTAATATTAATTTCACAATTTATTATATATTAGTATTAATATTACCATGTTGACATAAATTTTAAAAAATACTTACACTACTTATTTAATGCTCATATGTATATTATAACTAATAAGTGGCTATGCTAATGTGAATATTTATATTTAAATTTTTTTCTTAATATCACAATAAAACATTATTAACATTTATTCTTGACATTAAAAATGCAGTAAAATTCCTATTGGTTAAAAAAATTATTATTTTATATAACTTAATTGGCTTTTACATTTAGAAAACTCTTATTTAAATATCTCATAAAATAACCTAATTAACTTAGAAGGGTCAAAATTTTAATTTTATATTTTACTAAGGTAATTTGAATAATTTGCAAGGTCTCATAGTGCACATATAAATAATTGCAAAGTGAATTTTAGTCACAAATTGATGTTGAGGGGTTCTAGCCCCATTTCCCCCACCATGCACTTTTTTTGATTAATTAATTATGTTTAGCTAAAGTAACTATTAATTTAACTAATACTAACAATTCCATGGCCTCTATGATGGAGCGAGTGGGAGCATTGGGTAGAAATAGGAGCGAGGGTGGGGATTCAAATTATGCATATGAAGTAGCTAGAGAATCTGATGAAGATGCAGATTTTCCCTATTTTTTGATGGATCCTCCTCATTTTCTGACACTGGGAAATCATTTCCTTCTCTCGACTGCATTTGGGGAGGTGTTTGGGTCTATTTGAAGGTTTCTTTCTCTACTGTGTTTTCATGGCTTTGTTGGAGTGTCTACCTTGCCTAGAGCTATAGACCATCTTGGTCTGATTCAGCTTGTTTGTCCTTTTGTGGTGCCTCCCTTTGGTATTGCTTCCTCCGGTGTCTAGGGGTCTTTGGTCTATGGTTGTGGTTAGCAGGTGATAGCTGGAGATGTTCTTTCATTCCTAATTGGGACTTGGCTACATTCAGTGGTGTGTGGGGTCCCCATTCCTTTAGAGGGGTTCTTTGTTTGTGGCATGTAGGTCCCTTTTGGGTTTTTATTGGCATGTGGCATCTTGCTGTGTTGGTGGCTCTTGGAGAGGGGTTTCCATTTTTTGGTATGGTTCTTTGGTTTCTTTCTACTATTTGTGGGTTTCTACAGCCTTGTTCTTTTTGGCAGCATTCCTTTTGGTCCTCCTTGTTGAGGTCTTCGCTATTCCTCTTGATCCCCAAGAGGCTTTTGTTACTTTCTATCCTTTTGGGGTTTGGATACTTTATTCTGAAGTTTTTCTTTAGCTTGTTGAAGCTTCATGGCTTCTCTTTGTTTCAAGCTTTAGGCCTTGTCTTGTTGGTTTGGTTTTCTCTATGCATCGATTGGGTTTCAAAGCTTCTATTCATGAGGGGGGTTGTTTTTGGGTTGTTAACTGAGCTATCCAAAAAAATTATTCTCAAGGCTTAGGTGGATGCATTCTTTTTGCTATAGGCTGGGTTATTTTTTACTTCTTATTTCTAGCATCTTGAGCCTGTGGTGCCAAAGGATGTAATGTCAATCCTTTATACTGTCACTATTTTTTACCATGTTTTATAGGTTGTGTCTTCTTTTGAGGTGGAGAATGCTCCTATGGAGGTGGAGTTGATGGTTGTAGAAGTGGAAAAAATATTGTTCCTCTCTTATGAGCTCTCATTGAGGTAGAGTTTGTGTGAGGTGGAGTGTAGTGGCTTCAGTTGGAAGGGTTCTCATTTTATCTTTTCCTATAGAGGGGATCTCTCTCCTATTGTGGTGGAGCTTGAGCTGGAAAATTGGGTTGGATGGTGCTAAAAGATGGTTGATGCTTCTCGGTGCTCTTCTATGGTCTCAAACTCTATTTTTCCTAGTTTTTATCTTATTGAGGTAGGGTGTTTGGGAGAAATGATTGTTCTTGAAGGGTGCTTTGGTAGCCCTTATTGTTTTAGCTCAATGTTGAGTAGTTGGTTTACTATGGAATGTCTATTGTAGGTTGTGTTTAGTGCCTGGATGACTTAGAAAGTTTCTTTTAAATTATTGGTTTTAAAGTTCATGTGAGCTCTTGGCTATAAAAAGGATTTTCAGCTCCTTCAAAGTTGTTTCTCCGCAGTTTTTTTTATCGTGAGTATCTTTTGGTAGATTACTAATGGTGAGTTGTTGATTGTCTATGTTCCTATCTTTTTCATAGCTTTTATTTTTCTGTTTGGGATTTATGGTCCCCTCAAAACTGGTATGCAAGGGGTTTCTGGTCCTCGAAGAACCTGTTTATTGCTAATAAAAAAATATTAATTTAACTAATTGAGTGTGCAATTATTTCCATCCATTATATTAGATCAATCATAACCCTTAGATCTTAGAGAAACTTCGCGTTAACCCTAAATCATAAGAAGCCTACAATTTTTTCTTTTCTCACTCTTTCCCTTTCATTTGTCTTATCGGTTTGGAGGGATGAGACGAGGAGGCTCTAATGGAGTTTGAAATCACTTGTCCCTCCATTTTTATTTGTATGTTTTAATTAATTTTATTTCTCCATTTTCCCCATTATGATTGTGTATTCTTCTTCCATTAGGGTTTATTCTTCATTCTCTTCTTATCAGTTAAATTCTCAAATATTATAGTTTGAAACCATCCCTTTTTTGTGTTATTGGTTTCAAGTACATAGATATATTCGTAATGATTTCAAATCCATTATTTATTTATTTATTTAATTGCTCATTTGTTGCAAGAAATGGGAGCTACTATGACATTTTCTTCTATAAATTCCAACAAGTTTTCTGTAGAGGGTTTTGAGTTCTTTGTTGCAGGAAATAGGATTATTATATTTTTTTTTTTCTTTTATACACTATATTTTTTCTTTATTTATAAAAAAAATTCAAGAATGGAGGGGTTTTACCCCCTCCCCCTAGTCATGCCCCCTTTCTTGGGAGGTTGCAACCTCTAAAGCGCTCACAACCCCCATTGCAGGTTGTAGCCTACAATGGGGTTGTTCCTTCCTAGGGCCTTCTTATGCAAGCCCGTGCCTCTGCTTAGGCCATGCCCTTTCACATCATTTTTAATATTTTTTTTCCATTTTTATATTTCAAATCTTAAAATAGAAAATTCATGGTATATATATATATATTTATATATATGTGAAGATTAAATTTAAAATTTTTAAATTTAACAATTTTAACAACTATAAAACACATATTTGTAAAATATTTTATTTCATTGCTTTTATTAGGGGAAAAAAATATTTTGATGGAACTAAAAACCCATTACAAATAGGTTTTAAAGGGACTTGAAATTCTATCCAAGAAAAGCATGTAGCTAAAAAATTAATCGGCATACTAACAATAGCCCAACAACACCAAATAGAAAAATAAGACTACAAAAGCTGCTAAAAACATTTTTAATGGACCTTGGACCCTTTCCAACTAGGTTTTTACTAGGACCTTAAACCCTTATCAAAACATAAACCCTAATTGAATTAGCTAGGTAGCAACAAACTAGATGTTCAAATAGAACATGTTTGAGCCAACACCACCTAAAACAATTAGGCACCAATGATAAAACTGCTTAGAAAACTAGTTTCTTGAGCCAAAATAATTAACTTGTCAGATGAAGTAGACAACCCACAACATGAAACCTGCCTCTCCACCTCTATAGGAGAAGAAACTAAGAACATTATTTTCATAGCAACATAATATTATTTTATTTCATTATTTTGTATAATATGAAATATATTATATAAGGTAAACATATAAAATGAGCATGTATTTAAAATAATGTATATAAGAAGTAGATATATAATGTATATACATTTCAAGTTATAGCATAAATTGAAATGCTTTCTTTTATTGTCAATCAAATTTAAGGAAATATTTTGATAGCAAGAATAGATACAATCATCCATCTTAATCTTTTGTTATTAGAAAATTGAACCTACTATATTCTTTCTTTCTTAGCAATAATTTGTTTTTTTGTCCAACCTTCAAATTTTACATGAAACTATAGTTCTACAGGTAATTCAAGAAAACACATTTTATTTACATTTGAGAGTTGGAATCAATACATCTTTATTTTCTATAATATCATGAAATTAAAAATCTTTTCTCTTTCAAGCAACACAAAATATACTATGAGACTTTCTTAACCTCCACATTTAAAATAAGAAATTTCAACAAGTAGAAGGGGTAAAGTAAATTATCTTCTCCAAATTTAATAAATTCAAAGCAAGTCATGCCAATGAGAGAAGAAAAGCTCTCCACCCATCCTTTTTGACATCATCAAGCCATTCATGGCTCTAGCCAACCCCCGAGTAGGGAGAAAGCACCAAAGCCCATGAATCAAATAAATAGTCCAACTTCCAACAACAAGAGGAAATCTAAACTGACTTTACATAAAAATCCCCATAGACATAATTTTGCAAAGACCCACTATGTATTGGATCACTCACAACTCTCTAAAAATTAAAACTACATATTTCAAAAAATAAAACTCAACAAATTTATAGCCATTTCCAACAAGGATTTAACAAAAAAAAAAATCACAACCAACATTTTAACAAGGTAAAGAATCACAATTATCATGGCATAATAGAGTCAAGGACTTAGTTTTTCTTCTTTCTCATTCCATTTTATGGTTTCTTCATCTTCTTATTCCTTGAAAACCCTCTTCCCAAGCTCTTCCTTTCTCTTGCCAAAAGAAAGTTAAAACTTTTTTAACTCCGCCCTCTTTTATTCCCAACAATGAATAAAGTAAAATAAGATAAATGAAACCCTAATATCAAATTTCATCACAATCATAAAAGGAGAATAAAAAGGGGTGAATACTCATTTATTTGACAATTTATGACCTCCAAGAAGTTTCCAACCCTTGTATATTTAAAGCCTTTAAAAACACTAATATCAAATTTAATATTTAAAGGAACTTTTAATCCATGATTTTCCAAAGAATTTTTTTAAGTAAACTAAAATAACAATAACCCAAAAATATTTAAAAGACAACTCAAAATATAAAATCCATCACATTAACTCTTCCCTTAAAACATCAAGCAAAAAATGCAACTTTCCCTTCTCCCCCATTGACACTTATTTCCTGTACAACAAACACAACATTGGTAGATATATATATTCAATATGAACATGTTTAAGCATCATCAATAATCACGTAATTTCTCTAATCTCATTGTGATCACTTTTGTAATTTAGTTGATAAAAATAAATCCATATAATCAATTCAAACTCATCATCAAATAAAATTAAATCATCACCATTGGTTTAACGTTTCCTAGTTTTATCTTGAAATTTTTTCTTATTATCAAGAAGGAAAATATATATATGTATTCTAAACATATAATTTACCACCTATACTTGAAATTGATCTCTAGTTCAATTAACGTTACCTTGTCTTGCATCCATATATGATTGGTGGCATATATATTCAGTTGTTATGACAACTCTTAAGATCTCAAATAACTAACATATGTTATATATTCATCAAAGGAATTCAACTAATTAGTATATTTATTGAACTAAATTTTAATACCACATCAATACTTGTAGTTTACTTAACTAAATTGATTCATTATATTTTGTTTCTTGAAAATGACCCATTCACAAGGAATCACCCACAATCTTAAACTATATCAAACAATTATAGTTCCACATTTCCATACTAATAATTAAATAATTTATGTCAACCATTTATTCCAAGCTTAAATAATCCATAGTACTTAGCATTACTCATAGCATTTATTAGCATCATTATGATTTAGATTATCTAATAAAGTGCAAGAACTAATAATCTCCAATATATTCAATCCATAAGAGGATTATCCAAAGTTCTAACAAAAATAACCATGTATTCTACATAAGTTCAAGGAGAGAAGAATTAATCCATATGACCACTATGGTTGATAACACAAATACATCCACAAAATTGCAACATGCATCAAATTTATTTAACCTATAATGGAGCACATTCAAAGGAATAACATAATATTAATAGTCACACAAAGCTTGGCCTTACATTCCCCTCCCCTTAGAGTAGACTTCCTCCTAGAAGTCTCTAAGGTTTGGGAAATATAATCCTAATATGATAATGAACATAAATTGTTCAATATATGTCAAGTCTTATTAGCTATTTTCCTAAAAATAGTCAAAGTATAACTATGAAGTATATTTTTAAATAGTTCCTCCTCAATGTTAACAACCCTAAACTAGAAAGAAAGTACCATGCCATAGACCATATTATCCATTCAAATCACGACACACAATGTTTTCACCTTTCACACAATATCTTAAATTAATAACATAATCATCTAAAGCAAGGCTACACACATGTATATAAGGTCCACACCAATACTGTATAAGTCAATAGTCTCATTCATCAATAGTTAACATATAATGTTAATTTTAACTGAAACATCTTTAAAGCAAGTCACACTCCATAATAATTTTTATCCAAGGAATAATTAACATCATCTCATTTATACATATCTCTACCACTTAGTACACAATTTCCCAACATCACATCCAGTTGTCATAAACACATACATCAAAAATTACTACACAAGGTTCACATCGCAAGGCTCACACAATAAGATTTATGAGGATGAACTATGTTGAATGCCCATGAATAGTCCACATCACCATATTAATATAGATTTTGTAGCCTAAAATACTAAGTAAATGTAGAGTTGATGCACCATCATTGTGTACCCATATCATCATATAACCATGTATCCAACAAAGCCACATACCATAAATACCATAGTCATAATAGGAAAGATGGTCTCGAGGCCCTTCCTAAGGACCCCTCCATACATTTCCTAACTTACCTTCCCCTTGTTTGTGTAAAAGATTTAGCCTCCAAAGATAAGATACAAAAGAAAACACTCAAATAAATCTAGGGGGAATGGATTATGCCATCCCATACTAGTCCAATTTGTAGCCCCCATCCTCACAATAGATTCCCTGAGCCATCTACTCTTGTATACAACCTACTATGGATCCCACATGGATATGGTAGTTTACGTATATCACATTACAACATAGAAGCCAATAGTTGTAAACCATAAGAAGGCCTCAAAATAAATAATGTAAAAACATAAACCAAAACCATGATAAAATCCCATCAATTAAATGTAAAATTCAACAATCAAACTAAGAAATGATGCAAAATTTTAATTAACAAAGAACAATTAAGTCCTTGAGGAAAAGAGGACCAAGTGAAACTCAAATGGCTAAGTATCCTAGAATTAAAATTCAACAATATTTGCTATAGTGTAGGAAAGAGTATCTCTTTTTCCCACTTAATCTCGAAATAATTAGTAATAAATTGAGCCTAATGTTGCCTTAATCTAGTTTTGTAATATGCTTTTCATATTCACATTAAGTTTAGGTCCCTTTTAAAGTAAACGAACTTAATTGTGACCTATTTAGGGTGTTTTAAGGTGTACCTTTACACTTTCACACTAATATAGGGATGTATTAATTAATTGAGGTTATTTTACCCTTATTGGACCCTTTAATTCAAATCCAAGCCTAATTAGATGTAAATTCTAAGGGATGAAAACTAACATTCCTAAATTCCATTATACAACAATTAATTTTGGAAGATGTGTGTCCTAGGTATATGACCTAGGATCCATTCACCATAGGGTGAATAGGTCCTCACTTAGATTTAGGACCCTTATTTTGCATAATGTTTAACATTTTCTGATGTGTGTCCTAGGTAAGTGGCCTAGGACCCATTCGCCATATCATGAATGGGTCCTCAATTAGACCTAGGACCCACCTGTGGAATATGTTTCTAGTAGTATTATAATGATTTTAAATCTATAATTCAATGTAATCTTTCAATATTTGAATTTTAGGAATTAATGTTAAGATATGTATAAATACTAGCAGTTCCGTGTAGTAACACACAACAATGGGACAATAGGTGGGGAGTGACATGAAAGGCAAGTGATGTGCATGTAGTGTTTGTCAAAAAACACTAGAATGTAAATGGCATGAGTGGGCACAGTAGCTATATGCAAATGTAGATAATATAGTTACACATTAGGGAATCCAACAAATAGTACAATGGATCACTAGATATATTATAGGTGATAATTAAAGTGATCGAGTGGGAACATTATTTTTTCCCATTTTTACATTACAGTTTAGCATCATTATTTTATTTTAAATTATAATGGGGACCGAATGAGGGTGTTAACCCTAATGGGTTGAAAGGAGAATATGTATATAAAGGATAAAGTGTGTAAGTAATAGTTGGTGGAAAAGTAAGTTTGTAGAATATATATATACACATATAGAGGTTTGGTTGAAGAACAATTGTATTAACATTCAATTAATTATTTGGTGATAACATTATTATTATTGGTAATTGGTTTGGTGCAGTAAATAATAATATTATGTAGTTAAGTTGTTAATTAAAGAGAAATATTACTATTAAATTTGAAATGATTTCATTAAGTAATAGCAATATGATTAAGTTTTATTAGTTAATAAAAATATAATATTATTATGGATATGGTTCAATGTCTAATTTGATGACATTACTAATGTGCATTTAGTTGGGAAATAATAATGTTGACATAATATTAGTTGAATTCATCATTATATAAGCCCACCCAATCATTTAGCCATTGTATCAATTCTTTATGATACAAAGTAAGGGTCTTTTCTTAGCTAGTAACAAAGAACCCTACATCAATAATAGTTAAAACAATCTAAAATAATACCAATATCATTAAGTTTCATTAGTTAATTAAAATATAATATTATTATGGATAAGGTTGAATGTCTAAATACTTGATGGAATTACTAATGTGTATTTAGGTGGAAACTAATAATCATGGCATACTATTAGTTGAATTCATGATTATATAAGGACACCCCATAATTTGGAAACTACATAAATTATTTATGATACAAACTAAGGATCTTTTCATAGCTAGCAACAAAGTACCATAGATGAATTTTGGTTAAGAAAATTTAATTATTTGTGTGATGTAGAGTATAAGCAAGAGAAGAATAATCAACAATTCCCAATGGAATCTAACATAAAGTGTATAAGATCAACTATTTTACTCCATTGTAACCATAAGCTTAAACATATGAATTTTTTTCTGATTGCTACGCCAGAAAGATAGCAATCTGTACATACAAAATATAAAGTAAAAATCAACACAATGAGGCTTGCTCTCCACCCTACCATATTGGGTCATGGAGCCTCATGGACCCTCACCAAACCCCCAAGAAAGAATATAGACTGGCCACCACTATGATTAGTGGTTAAATGAATATTGGGTATTATAATCAATATAGAGTACATTAGGATATGATTGTCTATTTGACCATTGTTGTTGATTTTATAGTTAGTATCATTATTTGGGTAGGTTGTTTGTAACACATTAGTTCATGAAACACTAGATTATTGTTGGAGCATGGTCTGCAAGAATAACAAAAAAGTGTTAGTGTAATAAACATGCTTTAGTGGCACACAATTAATAAATAAAAAAATATAAAGACTTATACAATTAATTACAAAGATGATGCAATCCAATTGCAATAGAACACACTAAGTAAATAAAATCCAGGAACACCTTATGTAGGGAATGGATTGAAGTTTGGACATACAAAAGAAGGTCTGCTCTCCACCCTACCATATTGGGTCATGGAGCATCATCGACTATTCTCCCATGGCAAAGAGAGTTCAAGAACTAGGATGTTGATTCATAACCATAGTTATAATCACTTCATCTTAATAGTTTAAATTCATTCACAAAGGTCATCCATCTGTTTACCATATAAACTGGAATATCAACACCCAAGCTCTTGAGCTATCTCTCCCAAGGGAGGAAAGCAATCAGATGATTGACAAGGTAATTTAAGAATTCAAGCACAAAACACAAAGCATAAAGGGAGAGGAAGAGGGAATTGACAACAATCAACACAACCCTACAAAAAATTGAAACAACATATCCTTTTTTACAACACCTAAGTCATAATAATTAAATGCTATAGCTTTGGAAAGAGAACAATAATCAATAATGCCAAATGGAATCTAACATAAAGTGCATAAGATCAACTAGTTCACTATGTTGTAAGCATAACCTAAAGCATATGATTTTTTTATGAATCCTATGTCAGAGAGATAGCAATTTCTACATAAAAAATATAAAATAAAACTCAACACAATAAGGCCTACTCTCCACCCTACCATATTGGGTCATGGAGCCACATGGACTCTCACCAAACCCCCAAGCAAGAATATACATTTCCCACCACTTTGATCAATGATGAAATGAATATTGCTTATTGCGATCAATATAGAGTACATTAGGATTTGATTGTGTAATTGACCATTGTTACTAATTTTCCAGCCACTATCATTATTGTGAAATGTTGTTTCTAAGACATTAGTCCATCAAATATCGCATTATGGCTAGAATATGGTCTTCAAGAATTAAAAAAAAGTGTGAAGTTTAGTATGCTGATTATGCAAAAATAGAATGAATTGCATTGAAAAAACTATTTTATTCCATTATAGCCATCGTGAGAGAAAGCTAAAAATTGATACCCACGTTCCTATGCAAAACTTTTACTGCAAAGGCTAGACCTTCTAGATGAAATGCATTGAAGTCTGGACACACAAAAGGTGCCATGCTCCCCACCCTACCATTTTGGATCATGGAGCATCATCAGCTATCACCAGACCCTTGCAATTACTTACCATAAAGTTCAACAAGTTTTCATGATGATGCCAATGAACAACAATGAACAATATTGTTCAAGTGAGAAATTCAGTTGCATACGTAGAAAATATAAAATGGAAGAGAACAAAATGAGGCCCACTCTCTAATATTGGGTGGCCACTACTATGATGAATGGTGAAATAAATTTTCCCATTCTCTTAGCAAGTCTTATAATCACTTCATCTTCATAGTTTTTTGAAATCTCATTCATTTTCTTAGCATGTATACTGGAATATCAATATCCCACTTCTTGAACTCTCTCTTGTAAGGGAGAAGCATGCTTTTTGGAGCAACTGTGAATATGAAGATATTATAGGGCTAAATAAGAGCAACTAGATGATGGGGGTGGAAAAATAAAATTATACAGCTTTTCCTGCTTCCTTCAATTACATCTCTACCCACTTGCTTTCTCTTCCCTCCATTATTTCTCCACCGCCTACAAAAGATGAACACAAATTTATTAGAACCCACAACTTTTGCAACCATGAATGCATGCAAAGAACACAAGATAACATCCAATCACCTTCAAATAGATTCCATAGCCAATGAACACACTTGCACCTCCACAGAAGCTTTCCATCCTCACTCACTACTACCTTCAACAACTACAGAAACCCAGAGAATGAAACCCAACAATATGAGCTATCGATAACTGCACAGACATTCATTTTGTTTGTTGAGGACTGTAAAGTAGTTGTTACTTGCATGATCACCACTATGAAGAAACCATACAACAATTAATGTTGACGGTGTTTCACTGGCCTCCACAACTATCTTCAACAACAACATAAACCCAAAGAATGACACCCAAAAATACGTTATCGATAACTGCATAGACATTCATTTTGTTTTTTGAGGACTTTAAAAAAGATGTTACTTGCACGATCACCACCACAAGGAAACCATACAACAATCAATGATGATGACATTTCATTGGCCTCCTGTGTAGTCATGCTATTTTGCTGGCCTCCTCTATGGAATGATATAGCTTAAGCAAGAGAGGGAACAATTATCAACAATGGCCAATGCAAGCTAACATAAAGTGTATAAGATCAACTATTTTAGTACATTGTAACTACAACATAAAAGATGTGAATTTTTTGTGAATCCTATGTGGGAAAGATAGCAATCTGTACATAAAAAATATAAAATAAAACTCAACACAATAAGGCCTACTCTCCACCCTACCATATTGGGTCATGGGGCCTCATGGGCTCTCACCAAACCCTCGAGCAAGAATATACATTCCCCACCACTCTGATTAGTGGTGAAATGAATATTGCTTATTGCAATCAATATAGGGTACATGAGGATATGATTGTATATTTGACAATATTTTCATTGATTTTCCATTCACTATCATTATTCTGAAAGGTTGTTTGTAACACATTAGTTCATCAAACACTGCATTATGCCTAGAATATGGTTTGGAAGAATAATAAAAAATTCTAAAGTTTAGCATGGTGATTATGCATAAATATAATGAACCACATAACATTAAATATTTTATTACGTTACAACCATCGCAGTGGAAAGCTAAAACTCACAGCTACAGTCCTATGCAAAACAATTAGTGCAAAGGTTAAACCATATATAACCTATGTATATACAAAGTTTGAATTCTAGTCCAATGATCATGCTTTATTGATAGACGATATGTAAATCAAAAATATATCAAAGTTGTATATTTTATAATATATAATTTTCTCTCTACTTGCAATGGGATGAATGGAGTGATTATAATTTAGCCATACCTTGTGTGTGTGGCAGAATGTAATATGCAAAGAAAAAAAAAAGGCCTGATTTCCACCCTACCATATTGGCTCATGGAGCGTTGTGCACTCTCACCAAACCCCCAAGCAAGAAAATAATATTTCCGCCACTATGGTCAATGGTGAGAGCAATGCTTTGACCACCAATGACTCAATACAAGAGCTAATCACATGAAAAGGCCTACAAAGGAAAATCATTTTGGTTGGTAGACAATAAACAAATGACAAAATATAAAGACTTATAGAATTAATTACAAATGAGATGCAATGGAGTTGTAGTACATCAAAGTAAGTAAATAAAATTTAGAAATTCCTTGTGCATGAAATGGATTGGAATCTAGACACAAAAAGGGAATCATGCTCTCCACCCTACCATATCAGGTCATAGAGCATCATCGGCTATGACCAAACCCTCGAGCAGTAACATTAATTGTCCACCACTTTGGTGAATGTTGAAAGAAATGCTTTCACACCTGAGGAAATCTGTAAAGTGGAAATCAACATTATACATTTTTTATATTTTGACATGGAGTTGTGAAATGATAAATGGAAAAAAATATACATAGGTTTACATTGTATATAGATGGAATACAAGTGAAGGCCGTACAACATGCAAATGTGGAATCCTAAAGCCATTTATCATTTTTACGAAGCCCTACATCTTGTATAGGAATACAATGTAGCTATAATCTAAAATCATTTGAGTGGCATAAACCTACATAGAAGAAAACTATGAACTTTCGTACTACGAACATGTTTTATCAGCAAGAAATATCTAAAACATGAAATTTAAGTGGCTTTATAATTTATAAGAAAAATATATGTAATAGGACAATTACATGTCACATTTAAAAAATGATAATGAACTGAGTTTAGAGACAGTGCATATTATATATGCATAGAAGTGAAGAGAAAAAAAGAGGGAATTCACTTACCATAAAGAAGAGGAACTTTTGATGATGATGATAATGAATAGTTTTGTTCGAGAAGATCATCTTGTTTGATTTATAGTGCATTGTAATTGTTGGTATGTATCGTATAGTTTCTAGCAAAATACAAAGGTAGGTCTACACAGTTCAAGTGAGCAATTCAGTTGCTTGCTATTCGGTGCAATGTTTTTGTATGCCTTACCTCAGAGAAAAATGTGAGCCTTTATGAAGAGGCACATATATACACTTTCTTGATTGCATAAAGCACAAAAAAATTGATTGGAAAACCAATGGGTAAAAAAAACCTAGGCTAGCGAGCAATAGACCACAAAAAGAAAACAAGATTATGTTAAGAATTTTATTCCATTGCAAACATAGCCAAAAAATAAAGGCCATACAAAGAAGCATAGAAAGAAATTCATGTTGAGAAGCCCATGCAAACTGTTGGATTTTTTTCAAAGAGAAGCACTGGAAAAAAATTATCACGGGGGAGATGCTGCAAAAGCTGATCCATGAATGAAAAAATATTGGTTTGAATAAAATATATACTCTCTCCCAATACAACCTTACCAAAAAGAGAAAAATATACCCTAAGTCAGAGTGTACAACAATCAACTATCCCTTACATAAAATAAGGAAACCTGTATAACTTGACTTATTTGATTTGCATGCGTAGAGGGAACAAGTGTCACTTTGCATAGCTTACCATGCACACATTATCTCATGTATGTGATACATATATTTCCAATGGTTGCAATAATACTTTGCATTTAAAACTCACCAAACTAATTAAGCAATTTGTGGTAGTTTCAATGATGCATTATTCAACACTGGGTTGTGGATTGAGCTGCATAACGTACATAACAGACATTATTGCAGAGAACCATATGACATCCACATCCAGCATGGCACTATCATTAGGCATCGTAAAGCAGTTGCAAGAACACTTGGTAAGCATTATATGGATACCCAAACATGATAGTTACATAGACAAATACATTATATACACATATATCTACACAAAACTCTATCAATATATTCTATACACTTAGAACATTGTAAATAAGATGAAAACAACATTATCTTTAAAATAACTCATAGATAGTTGTAAATATTGAATTCGTGAACAAATATCTACACACATATGTACTAGGAAGTTGTACAACATAGGGAAATCTCAATTACATGCATGTATATTTATCTATATGCATACATAAATGTAAACATACAACTTTGTCCACAAGTACATATATGAGAAGGTGTAGACAACGATACATCTGCTAAAAAGGAAAAGAATTCGATATAAATAAATAGTATACAATTAAATCAGAAATATACACTTAAAACATAACCAAATTATAACCAACATTAATAATAGAAAAGAAAACAACCAGATCCTTTTTACTTAAACATTATAAATTATACTTCATTGTATTAATATATAACCACTCAAGCAAACAACAAAGCAATAGCAATAGAAAGGAAAGGTCTTTTTCATGTGACAAGTAGTGTAAGGGAACAAAAAAAACTAAATTTCCAACCAACATGAACTATAAGAAATATGCATAGTCACAATTAGCCATGGTTGTTTTGGTGTTCAAGGTAGTACGAAAACTATCTCCAGAGACTGCTGCACGATAGGAGAAATAGTGGACAAATCTTAAAGTAACAACTTGCACTCGACTTCAAAGTTAAGCTTTGCAACCTTCACTATTGTTATTTTTAGTCTTGTTTCTAAATTATAAGTTTGAGTTTTTATTAGAACAGTGAAAACAAATGATGTGTAGGTGACAACATTGATAACCAACTCATCCCTCATTTCAGTGGTATACTCATATTGCAACATGTAAAGCTATTTTGCTGACATTTTTAATAGACTTGTAGCCTCATCAAAAGCAGTTTCCCAAAGCTATCATGTGTGGTCTTCGATCTTTAGTTGCAATAAATATCGAAAGTCATAGTCAACTATTGTTCTCTATCATTTTGGGAAGAACCATGTATTTTGCTTATATTTTTTACACTTTTTCTTGCAATTCCAACCATTCACCTCCAATAGGCATGCATCATAATAGAATGCATCAGTTTTTATAAATTTTATTGTTTCCTTGAGAGTATCTTGCAAATTCTCTATCAAGCCAAGGCAGTGGTCGAGCATATATGCAATAGAGACAATGCAATTTTCTAGAGCAACCTTTTGAGGGACTTCCCGAGGGCCTCAACAGTAGGTGGATCAATATATCCTATTTTGATCAATGGTTGTCCTTTTGGTATGTCAAGATTTATATATAGATGAGTCCATATGGCTATGTTCAAAACAACTCCATAGAAGTACCCAACACGTGCATTTTTAACAAGGATGAGTGATGAACCAAGGGTGTACAACTTCTCCAACTCATGACCCTTTGCTTCCCAGTTTGAGCCCTACAAATTAACATCAATTGAAAAGGATGAAAAATCATTAATTTTAACAATCCTCCAAATTGTTTGGGACTAATCCTTTCTTTGAATAGTTGAAACCATTCCCACATGCACTACAGTTCCAATAACATCAATTAAACTGCTATTAGTGTAATTTTCAATTTCATTTAATGGGGTAAACTTAAATACTTTGTCTGACACAAAGGACTCATCATCACAACATTTTAACATTGAACTTTGATCGAGAATAATTTCCATCTGGTTGTTCAACTTATTAAATTTTTTTTCTGCTTGTCTAACCGATCCCTTTGACACATAATAAGTACGTCCCACCTGAACCCTATCATAATGCATGTCTGCAATCTCATTAAAGCATGTAATCTATATTTTTTTCCCTCATCATTAATGATATCAAAGTTGAATACCTACCCCTCGCGCCCTTGCTTGCTATAATGGTGCATATCCCTCTTTGTTGTTACACAATCTTTTATTGTCCATTTGGTTTAGTAAACATTCAACCCTTTAATAGGGATGATTTTTGTAGGAGCATCTTGTTGCCTTGGGGATGCATTGATTCCAAAGGTGGAGGCTCATTTGGATGGGGAGGGCGACTCGTAGCCAACTTTTTGTTCTTCTTGATCTCTAAACAAATATTTAGGTTTTCTAATTAGCTAGAAATCTATCATTTTCACATCTAGGGACTATATGAAAATTGCACTGGAATGAAACGAACATTAAATACTTAAAAAGATAGCCCCCACAAACAAGGAAGTAGGAAACTACAAGTACAAGCAAGGAAAAACTATATCAAACCTTGATTCCCTTAGCTTTCTAGACAAATAATTTGTCAAGCACGCAATCAAACCTATTTTCAATTCACTTGTGAGAAGAATGTCATTGTATTTTGCAGAAAAAGTTCCCATCTACGTGTGGGTACCATAAGAAATGACGACTTTGTACTGATCGAATGGGCTTTTATCACCTCCTATTTTTTAGTAAGACATTAGTTGGAGGACTAGAGATGGGATAACATCTCTAACATCTATAAATCATAGCACATCTCTTGTTAAGGTTGGATTCACATTTGTAGCCTACAAGACAATTAAACTCAACATAGTGGCAACAATGGGATATTTATAAGTATGACTCAACTCTAAAATCAAATAGTAATATTGACACATTTGGAAACTAAGAAATTTTCCCCTCTAACATATAAGTTACTCCAAAATGTCCAATAAATTGAAGGTGAAACAAGAAAGACAGTTTAAATATAAATAAGTTAGAACATATATCATAGTAATTTTTAATTCAAATGAAGTATATTCTTGGTTTGTTTGGTGCACTTGAGAAAATGTCAAGATAATTGGAAGCAACAATAAACTAAACAAAAAACACACTTACAATACTACTGCTTGAGGATTTTTCACCAGCCTCGGAAGAGCTAGAGGCTACCGAAATTTTTGCATCTGCTATTTTAGAATCAAAGAGTTGCAACGCTAGTGGCTAGCTAGAAGGTCTGTGACTTCAAAACACAACATGGGCACTCAATTTTTTTACACGGGAATTAACAATATGATAGTAAAGGATTAATAATAACAATGACTTCAATGATTCAAATAATACTTAGCATACAATTTTTTATTTGAAGTTCATTGTTTCAATTTTAAAATCCCTCCCTTTTTTTTCTAGAAACACCATGAGTATGAAGGAAAAGAAATAATTAGGAAAAATGCTTCAATGTTGGATATAAAAATTAATATGAAGTATAAAATTTGAAGTATGCCATTTTCAAGATTCAAACAATAACTATTTTGAGAAAATAATAAACATTTTGAAGAGTACCTATGTACATTGCTCACATCTACTTTGACATACATACAAATCTACACACAAAAAAAATTAATATTGTCTCATTTATGGTTTTTGTTCTATGTAAATGGTTGCAATATATTAAAATAGTC
>VDFB02047998.1:0-29120 GCA_007258455.2 Sequoia sempervirens
ATTGTAAAATTGTAAAAAGGATAAGTTGGAAGACCAACAATCATAAGCCTTCAAAAAGCAGTTGGTAGAAGTTAGAACGGTTGGATTGAATGGGAAAAAGCATATAAGTGAGGAAAGCCTCGATGTATGTTTGATTTTTGAAGTTTTGGAACAATAAACAATTGAAAAAGCACTGTTTTTCCAGATTTTTCTATCTTTTCCCTTCTTGTACAGTCTTGTACGATCCGTACAACATTCTATTGATTCAAAATTGTAGTGGTTTGTAGTGTAGATTGTTTCTTCTTTATGTTGAATCCAATTTGAAGGCTCCATCTTAAATTTTGTGCAAATTTAATCTCAAGTTCCCTTAGACTAGCCAAAAAATAGGGTTCTTGAGGGTTTGTGAGTTTCTAACATGTTTTGAACCCATTCCACCTTTCTGTCTGAATTTTTTCTTGGTGGAATGGGTATAATCTATTAGGGGAAGATGTGAGAATGGTGAGTAAGTGCAGGGGAGGTCTAGAAAGGTGTTGGGCATGAAGCCCTTGGTTGAAAACTTGGGTTTTCCATTAGGAAAAGAGTGGTTTTGAGGGGTCAAAGTGTGTTGTGTGTTGGGAAAGCACCATTAGATGTTGTTTTGAGTTTTTTTAGGTCATTTTAAACCTATTTGAAGTGATTTTGGGTTTTGGAAAGGTTGGGAAGTGTGAGATCCAATAAGCCTTAGGGTTTTTAGGCAAAAAAGAGGGTTTAGTGAAAAGGCACATGGGTGATTGTGTTTTTGATAAAATATTGAGGAATCCTTGGTTTGAAAACCTAAGAATTGCTTCCCAATAGTGTTTATGGGTTTTGGATGAGTTTTGAGGGTAGTCTCTTTGGAAAAGAGACCTAATAGGAGGCCTAAAAGGTGTAAAATCCCTATTTTGAGAAAGTTGTTTCAAAGTAGCCATAGGTGGTTTGTTGATATGTTGAAGAGTGCCAAAATGGGTCCATTAAGTGAGTCAATTCATGGCTTGAAAGGGTGTGGTTGTGGACTTATACCCGATTAAGTGGTTTCCCTATGCTACAAGGGAAAAGAGCTGATTTGAAGGAATGAAGATTTTTTGAAGAAATTATGAATTGACAATTGTTGTTGTAGATTGGAAGTGTTTTTTGTGTGTTGTAGGCCTCCCCCCATTGCATCAAAGTGGTATCAGAGTAAAGGTACCAAATTCCTGTAGAAGGAAGTTGAAGATTGTGAAAGAGAGATTGGAAGGTGAAGAGGCAAGATTGTGAAGATGCCTCCAAAAGGAAAGAATACAAAAAAGGAAATGAATGAATTGAGGAGTTAGTACATAAGAGAGATCAGAGAACTAAAAGAGAGATTGATAGCCTTAGAAACCAATAAGAGAAGCGAAGCAGTTGAAAGCAGTGAATCAGAGGAAGACGATGATGAAGAGTTTGAAGATGTTGAAGAAGAACTTGATCCAAAAGATCAGAGAATGGCCAAGTTGTTTAAGGCAATAAAAGGTGACAAGTATACGGTAAAAATTGATGTGCAAAAGTTTAGTGTAAATTTGAATGAAGAGGAATTGTTAGATTGGATATCTTCTTTGGATAACTATTTTGAATGTGAAGAGATTCCTGAGGAACAAAGAGTAAAGATTGCAAAAATAAAATTAAAAGTTCATGCACTTGTATGGTGGGATTATTTGCATTCAAAAAGAAGGAAACAAGGTAAGTCTGAGATTGTGGCATGGGACAAGATGGTAGCAAAGTTAAAAGGTAAGTTTCGCCCTTTAGATTATTCAATTCAAATGTTTAGGAGATTGCAAAATTTAAGGAAAAAGGAAATATATGTAAAGGCATACACTGAAGAATTTTATAAATTGTGTATGAGATCTAACCACACTGAAAATGAAGATGAGAAGATAGCTAGGTACTTGGGTGGCTTGAGAATGAACATACAAGATGAGTTGGCTTTGACAAATCCTAGGAGAGTAGAGGGATGTTATGAAATGGCATTGAAAGCTGAAGATAAAGTGAAGAGAAGACAAGAGAAAACTGTAAGAGGAAGAGGTAGCACCACAAGAGGAAGATGATCTTTCTCTACTCCAAGACAAGCAAATGAAAATCAAGAAGAACCAAGCAAAATAGATGAACAAGTTGCAGACTCTAGAGGAGGATATAGAGGCACAAGGGGCAGATTTGGAGGTGGAAGAAATTCAAACACTTTTGCAAGTAGATGTTATCATTGTCAAGAGTATGGTCATCCTGCTTGGAAATGCCCTGAGAAGGTTGGTTCAACTTCAAGTGGAGGAGAAAGAAAACCTGATAGAAGAGCACAAATAGTTCAAGAAGATGAAACTGAAAGTAGTTCAAGTTCAAATAGATTGGTTGCAAGGGCTGTAGTTGGTGAGATGCTAATGATGAAGAAACAAATCTTGAAGACTACAAAGGAGGAAGAGCTACTTCAAAGAACAACTTTGTTCAGGACAACCTGCAAATGTAAAGATAAGGTATGTAAAGTGATTGTTGACTCTAGTTGTACAAATAACATTGTGTCTAGTGAAATGGTGGAAAAGTTTCATTTGCAAAGGGTACCTAGGGAAAGACCATATAAGGTGTCATGGGTTAGTGATAATCAGTCTTTGATGGTGAGTGAGCAAGCAAGAGTTGAATTTCAGATAGGTCCATATAGAGATGAAGTTCTTTGTGATATACTGCCCATGAATTGTTGTCATCTATTGTTAGGAAGGCCCTGGCAGTTTGAGAGGTCAACCTTGTACAATGGTAGGAAAAATACTTATATCATTGAAAAAGGTGGAAGAGAGTTCATGTTAACCCCATTGGTTGAGGAAACAAAAGATCAAGGTGAGATAATTGTGCTAGGGAGAAAAGAATATATGAATGTTGATGAAGGTAAAAGCATGAGTTTGGTAGCCAGTATAAGGTCTAATAAAAATAGGACAGTAGATAGAGGAAATGAAAATGGTTTGCAGACCAAGAAGAATATCTTCATGTGGAAGGAAAAAACAAGTGGAAGTGTGTCTCGGTCTAAGATAGAGCAATGTGAGAATAAAGTGTTTGTGAGAAAAAAAGAGGTGAGTGATAGCATCATGGTTGGGGGAGTTGTATGCCCTATAACAAAGAACAAAGCAAGAAGACAATCAAGAGATGGAACCATAGTGGTTGATGAAATTGGAAGGATAGTAGAAAGGAAGACAGTGAATAAAGGGATGGTGAGTTGCAAAGGTAATGAGATAGTGAATGATGATATTGTGATAGTGACTGATGGTATTGACAAGACAGTGAAAGAAAAGACAATGGATGATAGTGATAGGATAGTGAGTTGGGATGTTGAGGTGACAAAGCACAGTAAGGTTGCTGGAATAGAGAAGAAGCTGACAAAAGTTGACAATACAAAGTTTATAAGATTGAAAAGATAGTGGAAAAGAAAGCAAATGGTTGTGAGATGCTATGACAATGAATAAGATAGGTAGGTTTGATAAAGATTGGTGAATGCAAAAGTACAGTGGACAATGGTGAAGAAGCCAGTGGGAAGAACATTAGACAGAGGATGGAACATGGTAAAGTGGTGACAGTAAAGAAATGTAGAATATAGTTGAAAAGAAAGGTGAAATGATAGTGTTTGAAGATGGAAGAGATAACAAGCACCCCACAATATATAGAGGACAATTGAAGCAAGAATCAAGGAGTGATGGAAAAGTTGGCAAAGATAGTGGGGAGCAAAATGAACCTGATAAAGGAAATCAAAGAGGATAGAGGTAAGTGAAGAGAAATAGAGGACAAATAGCAAGAACCTTCCCAAGAGACTTGGAAAAGTTTCAAGTTGGGGTGTATGGTACATGAGCACCATTAAATAAGTTTTGTCCATTTAAGGTTTTGAGGTCTATACTTTAGAAATTAGGAGTTTTTGCAATTAAATAAGGTCAATAAGACCAATTTCTGGGTATGTGCAGGGTCATCATGGAAAAAACAAGCCCTTAAGTGGCAAAACATTCAGAAAAATTAGAGTTAGGGAACTTGACGTAAAAATTTGAATAAGTTATCTATATTATTTCAAAAATATGTTAGAATAGACTCTGTAAAAAATTAAATTTAGTTTCTAAACTACTAGGTTTATTTTTATTTTTTAAAATCTATTTGGTGAAAATTTGAAATTTCAATGCAGTAGTACTTAAATTTCAGGGAAAAAATAAGAAGTAGGTGCCTGTCTAACCACCCTAACCACAATAAAATGATAATATTTTTTTTATAAGATTTTAGATATAAGTAGAGGACTCATGTCCCGATGTGATGCATATTTTTTTGTAATTTTTTTCCAAGTAAATAATTAATTATGAATTTTTTATTACAACTTTTAAAAAATACAAAAACTCGTATGTCTGACCACCTTAACTTGGTTGAAGCTTCATGAAATTCATTTCTTTTTTTTAATCCTATAGTATATGAAGTAAACACAATCACATGTTTCAAAACTATTAGCTGTTAAAACAATCTCATATTACTTAAGTTTTAGGTTTAGAATAAAATTACTCAACAACAATCACTGAGCGATACAAAAACTAAATCACATGGCATAACATAAAATAAATAACATAAATAACTTAATAACATGACACATAAATATTCCGAGGAAACAAGATATTTACATTATAATATTATAATATTATAACTTAAAATGTTATTTATTTTTTAATAATTAATCAATTATAATATCTTTACTAAAATTAATCAATTATTATATTATAATGTTAATTAATTATATTATATTTATAATTAATTAAAATAATTAATTAGATAAAACTTAAAATGTTATTTTATTTTAAGTTTTATTATATAGTATTATAATTAATTTCATACATATTATGATATTAAGGTTTCAAGTTTTATTGTGTTAAGACGACAGTTCTCTTTTAATTCATTTCTGCGTTCTCAGACACACAATCATTGAGCGAGTTCTTGAGTTTGAGGAAGGTAATGAACTTGCGGAAAAACGGTTAGTAGTTAATTACAAACCTTTGAATAAATGTTTAGAATCTAACCAACATCCTTTACCCTCCAAAGATTTCATATGGCATAACATTCAAGGAACCCTGTTTTATTCAAAGTTTGATTTAACCAAAGGTTTCTGGCAGATTAGCATCCATACTACTGATAGGTACAAAACGGCTTTCAGCGTACCTCAAGGATTATACCAATGGAAGGTTTTGCCTTTTGATATCAAGACTGCACCTTCAATTTTCCAAGGATTTATGGACTCTGTTTTCCATAAATATCATAAAGAGATTATTGTTTATATTGATGATATATTGGTCTTTTCTAAATGTGTCAGAAGCCATCTGAGAAGTCTACGAACTCTCTATGAGCTCTGTAAGACCAATGGTCTGGTTTTAAACCCAGACAAATTCCATATGCTTGTAAAAGAAATAATCTTTTTAGGTGTAAAATTACTTGAGGAAGGACGCATGCAAGTATAGCAGCATATCCTTACTCGTATCTTTGCGGTCAAGGTCATTAATGAGAATACCCTGCGTCGGTTTCTCGGCCTTATTAATTATGTTGCTGCACACTATCCACACATTGCCAAAGACCGCAGAATCCTCTGCCATCTGCTCAGAAAAGATCAACCAAAATGGGAGCAGAAGCACCATGATGCAATCAAACGCATCAAAGAAAAATGTAAAGATCTGCCTACTTTACGACTGCCAGGAAGCGGATACAAAATCATTGAAACTGATGCATCTGAATCCTGCTGGGGAGCTGTTCTAAAGGAAAGAAGTGAAAGTGGAATTGAAGAACCAGTTCGATATGCCTCTGGCACCTTTACTGGAGCTCAATGCAATTACCACTCCACGCACAAAGAACTCTTAGCAATATTTAAAGCTTTTGAGCATTTCATGATGTTTATTGCTGACAAACGTTTTCTTGTCAGGTCTGATCTCCAACATGTACACAGCTTCCTGAGAGCAGATACGAAAGATAAAGTCAAGCGAAACCGTTTACTCAGGTGGGCAGAATTCATCTCCGGGTTCGATTACGACATCGAACATATCAAAGGTAAACATAATTACCTTGCTGATTACCTCAGTCGCGAGTTTCATCAAGAAATAGGCGATGGCGTTCAAGTGTGTAACTCGACACTATCTCACTAACATTACTGAGGAAAATCTTGAGCCTATACGACAAACTTCCCGGGAACATTATCTCAGCTGCAAAGGTATGCTCCAATCTGAAGGCTCCATCCGGATTGAACCACCATCCTTTCTACCTGCTAATCATCGATACCGAGATCCCTTACCAGAGGATGTTAATGAAACCGACATACCAGCACCATGGGATGTCACCTGGCAAAGACCACGAGAGCCCGCACGGTTTGCAGTTGGTACTTCCGGTTTTCACTCGATGTCTGAAAGTCTTGCTTCCATTATGAGAGGATATCTCCATGGACCCAATATGACACATCATTCACCCACCAACTACCGTGCGCATCACCCATGTTGTCCAACACCGTGTACCCACCTGGCTATGGACGCAACATTCTACCCATCGGCAATGGTACACTGATTCAGACAATCACATGGTAGAACAGTGGCAACGCCTGACAATTGAGTATCTGTACTGGTGGAATCAACTTTTGCCGCCTTTCTGGTCGACACATCAACAGCCTTGGACCAATGAAGAACTCACCGACGCACTTGGTGGTGAAGATCCCGAGGATTTCAATGAACACGAAAGCCCGTGAGCTAGTGGTAGGGTTTGTCTACCACAGGATTTACTTTACTTTACCTTTAATAAAGTAAAGATGTGAGACAACACATTCTGTCAAATCCGTGAACGTACTCATGAAAGTGTACGTACGAGAAGATGCTCTCGTGATCAAAAGCACGATCCCCATAGCGACTTTTGGGTGTAAAGTCGGCATGTACGTGACATGTGTCCTAATCACGGTTGTCAGCTTTTCCTGTTGACGCCGCCCATCACATGGCTACGGAAAAGTTTGTCGGTTGAACCTTATCCAAGTTCACGCACTTACCCCATGGGTCCTGCTACGGATAAGATTCCCTCTACGTATCACTCTTTCAACGACGGAACTCAAAATATATCAAAGAGAAGGTAAAAGATCAGCTTCGGTGGAGCCAGTCTCTTCCTATAAGAGGACCCCGAAAACACCTATCTCGACACACAATCACTGAGCGAGTTCTTGAGTCTGAGAAGAGTCTAGTCTGTTTTAGTCCTTTAGCATTTGCATCCTTAGGTTATTATATTTCCGCAAGTTTGCTTATTAACCAGCCGCGATTTGTACCCCCATACTATGTCTGGAAATACAAATCAGGTTTAAATTGGTATCAGAGCCAATTGCTAAACCCTAAACCATTCATCTCCTCATTGTCCCCGTCCGTCCGCCCCTTTTCTTTCAGGTTGCCCTCCTTACCTCCTTCCCATCCGCCCTTCCCCAGTGGTATTGGGGTGAGTTGTGTCTGTAATTACAGTCGAGTTCGACCTACGGCCGCGACGACGGTACTGTAGCAGCACTGTAGCATGAATAGTTATATAATGAAAGATGGCCTTCCAGTCTGGCCTCTCTTATGAGTGTAAATGGTGTTTGTTTCTCTTTGTTTTATTCTGTGTTCTAGCCTTCATCGCCTTTTGTGTCTATGAAGTTACTCGTTCTTAAAAATTATTAGTATTCAGTTTTCAGTCTTGCCAATATCAGCACTTGGGATCCAGGCTTAAATACGAAGCATTCGATAGTGATCTCGCGGTCTCTCTCCATCTTCTCTGCTCGTAAGCCAGACAGTATATCTGCACAAAGAATTAGACGTAGCAGCCGACGGACAGGCGAAGTAAATCGTCGCTTTAATTCTACTGCAGTACCTGGTAGCGTTAAAGATGGAAGCACACCGTGAAGAGCCACAGACGAATCCTCTGCCTCCCGCTGATACAGTAAGTCTCGAGCAACTTAATATTGATACTGCTTATGAACGTAGACTTGTTTATGAACCAAAGGATGATGATACTAGTTCATCAGGAAGATTATTTAATGAAATACCTAAAGCACGATTTAGACTGGAAAAGAAGCCTTTTACTGATATTTATGCTGATTTAAGTGCATGGACTTTTAAGTCTAAACGAGTCTGTCAGATAATAGAAATACAAATACAAGTAACTGATGAAACCCAAGAATTTCTTCAATTATTTACTGATGAACAAATAGCAAAAATGCAGAAAGCTGCATTACAAAAGAATGGTTATCAGTACTTGCATATTAGTTACATTTTATGTGGAATAGAAGCTCATTATCGCTTAGGAATCCAGTCATACGCCTGATGTGCCTTGCTTGATGCTAGACATAATAAATATGAAGATATGTTGTTAGGCGGTGCTACTGGTTGTGTAGGTTTCGGCCCTGTACAGTTTGATGCCGTACCTAATTTCTCCGTCTCTCTTCGAGATAAAAATCTGAATCAAGTTCTGCAATTCCAATGGAAATCCGCAGGCTTAGATATGAAAGACGGATCACTATCCCATACCCTGCACTTTGCAATAAGTGCACGTTTCTTCAACACTACTGTCCCTGTAATGCGTGATCCTAGATCCAAGCCAGGACAGCAACGTTATAGTGTGGTCTGGGAAACCAAAACTGATAAACAGCTAATAAAGCTGAAGGCACCAAAGATTGTGCCATTATCCCAATTCCAACTTCCTCAGAATTGGGTAATTAATTACAAGAGCTTGGTTGAAAATAAACAACCAAAAGCCTTGGAACACATCTCTCACATCAGAGAAAAGGATGGTAAAGCATATGTAACATTCTCTGACGATGACGTAGAAGAATTTAACCCCGGTACTGGAATATTATCCCGCACACAGAGTTTTGCCAATACCAGATCCAGTTTCTCTGAGCCCAGTAATAGTGACAAGGGAAAAGGGATTTATCAGTCGGAACCTTACAAACCAAATCCCTTTGACTCTAGATATCATGGCAAAGATACCCAGTGTAGAAAACCGTGGAGTTCTAAACCGATCAACCATATGCCTGGTTGCACCTGCCATCCTATAGTGTTTGCCCAAAATAGGGTTATCTACCCAAAAGGGAAAACCATACCAGAACCTCCTTCCAAAACAGTCATCTGCTCACACCCAGATTGCGAAGCTGATGAGCATGGAACCATCACATGCAAGAATTGCAAATATTCTTGGAATGAAAGGTATGGACCTGAAGATCTTCCTGTACCAGAGAAGTACAGTTGTATGATGGGTGGGAGGACAGTAAAATTTCCTGAGTATCCTGAGGATGCTACAGAGGAAGAGGAAATAGAAACAGAGGTTGTTGTGACTCTTACCGGTGGAGGACAACGAACCCATACATTTGAAGGACTCCTGCCTCCATTTAAGGATTTCTTCAAGTATGATCAGAGCGGGCAACAGTGGATCCAATATTGGCCACAACGCCCTAGTGACATCAATGTTGATGCCACTGCATCAGAAAAGCTGCTTAACTGGACTAACCTGTGCAATAGAAAAGCTGCACTCCTAGTCAAAGATGCGAGAGCCAAGTCTCTCCAAAATGGAATCCAGGATCGACTGGATCATGAAGAAGATAAACAAATGTTTCACAGTCTGCAGGCCAAGCTGGCCCAATTCAATATCGAATATAAGGCTCATGTCACTCAAGAGATCAATTCTCTGAAGACTGACTACAATGCCTTAAAAACTGACCTAAACAACTGGATGAACCAACAACAGAATCTCTTGAAACAAATTCAAGAAGAAGCTGTTAAGATCAAACAAACCCAACAAGGTTTGATTAAGGTTGGATTGGAACATAAAACCAAGCTTGAAGTCTTAGAACTCACTGTCAACCATCTCTCCTACAAAGTCAGAGGCACTGAAGATAAGATTGACAGGATAGAAACTGAAGCCCTCAAAATTTAGCCTCTTCAGGAACATCAAGAGAAACTGAAGGAAACTTCAGATCAAATTACTGAAAAATTAGAACACCTACGCTTCAGTCCATTTGGTGATCAAGTCAAAGAAAGTCAACCTCCTAGCCAACAAGCCAGTAGTAGTGGGGCAGCCCGAAGGCGACCACTAGGTCAGACAATTGCTCAAGAAATTGAAGAGCGAAGACGACAGTTCTCTTTTACGAGAACAACAGAAGATGAGGCCTTCAACCCTCAGAAGGGCACATTTGAAAAGAAGACCAGTAATATGGCTAAAATACCTAAGGCCACTTCCAGCACACCAGCTGATCCATTCCTACCAAATCTAAAGTCTCAGGGAACACTTCTTCCCCCATGGTCTAAAATGGAAACCTATGTTCCCCTTGAAAATAAGGCCATGATAGAAGCACTTTCAGGATGGGTCGAAAACCAGTGTAATGCCACACCACAACGAGATCCAGCGGAGATAATTGAAGCCGCCCTCAATGGATTCACAGGTGTTGCAGCCAAAGTTTGGGGTCAGTTGGACCAAACTTACAAAGAAGGTCTCATACGACAAGGTATGGGAGCCGTAGCTGGAGAATTAACTCGACTCTTTGTAGGAAGCACCACAACGCTTGAAGAGGAAGCCTTCAATAAATTTGTGAAGAATAGATGTTGTGATTTAAGCTATTTAGATGCATACTGCAGAGAGCAGTTTACCAACTTCTGCAACTCAGGCAAAGTTATGAGTGAAGAACTTGGCAGAGGATTCTTACAATCCTTTGATGATGTTGGTGAACTATATTATACCAAGTTTCTGGAACGGCTCCGGAATCAAAACAAAGGATGGGATGCCGTTACTATGATTGAAATTTTTGAGTTTATTAAAGAACTCAATAAGAAGATACTGGAAGCTGGTGAAGAAAGAATTCTCATCAGAAATGTCAGACCAGTAATCAAGGCTGCAGTCTTGCGAACTGCACAGAAGAAAAGAGGTTATGGATGTGATCCTATCAAGTCTCCTCAAACTGACCGTACAAAACGGTCTATGAAAAAGAAGTCTTCTGGAAAAAAGACAATCTGTGAAAGTTGTCAGAAGACTGAGAAAAAGAAACGGAAAGGTTTCTTTAAGAAGAAAAGGACATTCCCAAAGTCCTTTAAGAAAGATCACAAGCCAACCTGCTACATCTGTAAAGGCCCGCATTATGCAAATAAATTCCCAGAACGCGGGAAAAAGAAAGGTAAAAAGAAGGTTCATCTGATGAAGGAAACGTTGAGTGAAACAGAAGAAGAATATTTCTACTTCAATGAAACAGCTTCTGAATCAGATTCGAACTGTATACACTTTCATTCAGATGAATCCACAGAAGATAGTTCTGTCACTGAAGAAGCAGAACCAGAAGAAGAAGAAGAGCTGGATCTTGAGATCCCTTTCATGACCAGCAACATGATGCAATTTAAAGGAAGATTCTGCAAACCTGAAGAAGTTTTGCAGGAACAACAGGCAGAAAGGGAAGCACTCCTTCAAGAACTCGCTCAGTGATTGTGTGTCGAGATAGGCGTCTTCGGGGTCCTCTTATAGGAAGAGGCTCCACCTTTACGGAGCTCAATGCAATTACCACTCCATGCACAAAAACTCTTAAATATTTAAAGCTTTTGAGCATGTCATGATGACAAGGTTTTTTGTCGTCCGATCCCAGTGTACGGCTTCACGAGAGAGCAGATAAAAAAGATAAAGTCAAGCGAAACCGTTTACTCAGGTGGGCAGAATTCATCTCTGGGTTCGATTACGACATCGAACATATCAAAGGTAAACATAATTACCTTGCTGATTACCTCAGTCGAGTTTCATCAAGAAATAGGCGATGGCGTTCGAGTGTGTAACTCGACACTATCTCACTAACATTACTGAGGAAAATCTTGAGCCTATACGACAAACTTCCCGGGAACATTATCTCAGCTGCAAAGGTATGCTCCAATCTGAAGGCTTCATCCGGATTGAACCACCATCCTTTCTACCTGCTAATCATCGATACCGAGATCCCTTACCAGAGGATGTTAATGAAACCGACATACCAGCACCATGGGATGTCACCTGGCAAAGACCACGAGAGCCCGCACGGTTTGCAGTTGGTACTTCCGGTTTTCACTGGATGTCTGAAAGTCTTGCTTCCATTATGAGAGGATATCTCCATGGACCCAATATGACACATCATTCACCCACCAACTACCGTGGTAACTCCTTCCGACTCTGGTTCACTAACCCAGATCAATATGATGATAGCAACAGATACATAGTTAATACCTATGGTCCCCAAGGTGTTTACTTAACTATGCCACTTTATCAGCGCATCGCCCATGTTGTCCAACACCGTGTACCCACCTGGCTATGGACGCAACATTCTACCCATCGGCAATGGTACACTGATTTAGACAATCACATGGTAGAACAGTGGCAACGCCTGACAATTGAGTATCTGTACTGGTGGAATCAACTTTTGCCGCCTTTCTGGTCGACACATCAACAGCCTTGGACCAATGAAGAACTCACCGACGCACTTGGTGGTGAAGATCCCGAGGATTTCAATGAACACGAAAGCCCGTGAGCTAGTGGTAGGGTTTGTCTACCACAGGATTTACTTTACTTTACCTTTAATAAAGTAAAGATATTATGATTAATTTCAGTGTAACTAACTATAAATTTATTCTATAATATAATTAATATTATTATATACTATTAATTTCAATGGTCTAGATTCGATTATAATACTATATAATATCTTTACTAAATAATTAATAAATCCTTTCTGTTATATATTTTAGCTTGACTAACATTAATTATAATATAAAATAAATGTTATTATATTTATTTATGTTATTTATTTTAATGACATACATTAATTATAATATTATTAATATCATAATATTTTAATATTATAAGTAAATTTATTCTATGAAGTTACTCGTTCTTAAAAATTATTAGTATTCAGTTTTCAGTCTTGCCAATATCAGCACTTGGGATTCAGGCTTAAATACGAAGCATTCGATAGTGATCTCACGGTCTCTCTCCATCTTCTCTGCTCGTAAGCCAGACATTATATCTGCACAAAGAATTAGACGTAGCAGCCGACGGACAGGTGAAGTAAATCGTCGCTTTTATTCTACTGCAGTACCTGGTAGCGTTAAAGATGGAAGCACACCGTGAAGAGCCACAGACGAATCCTCTGCCTCCCGCTGATACAGTAAGTCTCGAGCAACTTAATATTGATACTGCTTATGAACGTAGACTTGTTTATGAACCAAAGGATGATGATACTAGTTCATCAGGAAGATTATTTAATGAAATACCTAAAGCACGATTTAGACTGGAAAAGAAGCCTTTTACTGATATTTATGCTGATTTAAGTGCATGGACTTTTAAGTCTAAACAAGTCTGTCAGATAATAGAAATACAAATACAAGTAACTGATGAAACCCAAGAATTTCTTCAATTATTTACTGATGAACAAATAGCAAAAATGCAGAAAGCTGCATTACAAAAGAATGGTTATCAGTACTTGCATATTAGTTACATTTTATGTGGAATAGAAGCTCATTATCGCTTAGGAATCCAGTCATACGCCTGCTGTGCCTTGCTTGATGCTAGACATAATAAATATGAAGATATGCTGTTAGGCGGTGCTACTGGTTGTGTAGGTTTCGGCCCTGTACAGTTTGATGCCGTACCTAATTTCTCCGTCTCCAGTGCATAGTTCAAAAAGCAAAAAAATCCAAAAGAAGCAAAAAAGCATAAAAATCCAAAGCAAGAAAAAAAGAAGAAAAATACAAAAAAAGGGAAAAAGGGAAAAATACAAAAAAAATTCAAACAATCAAAAAAATCATAAAACCAAAAAAAATGCAATAAAAACAAGTAGTGAAAACTTGGTAATAGGCGCTATTTGTGATAGATTGTCTTTTCCATCTATTGGAACATGTGTCGGTTGTCCGCTTTTCACCATCATTATGCATGTCCATAAGAACCTCATGTACATATCCAGGTGTTGCAATTGTGTCTCATCCTGGCTTGGCGATCATTGGGCAATAAATGGTTGGTTTCTCACTGGGGGCAATCTAATTTGAGCTTAAAACAATAGACAAGCAACAGTAAGACAACATATCAAACTCAACGATCACAACGAAACTCAACATTGAACATCAATCACAATCTTTAGAAAACCAACAATCCAAATCAGCAGCAAGATCAGTCAAAAAACAAATCTCACTGGATGATGTTCTTCTGAATCATGGTTTAATCACTTTTGCATGAATGTTCAACTATTGTATCTTTATTTTTGTTATCATTTCTCTAGAGCAACTCAAGGATGTCATGGACTAGAGCTATGATCGAGTGTGATATTTTTCTTTGTCTATTGTCTATGAGTTAATCATTACTACTATATAAATTTGTCATGGGACGTGCTCTACAAAGTATCATTGATGACATTCCAGATTTGCATAGGAAAAGGATTAACTCTTGTCTGTTTTACGCAAGCAATACTCAAATCATCTTGGTTAAATTATACCTAGATGCTTGTATTACCTTGTAATATCAAAATCAATGGAAGTTGTACTCAGGTCGTCATGGTTCAATTATACCATCGGGGTGCTATCATAATAGTGGTTTACAATTCCTGAGAGGAACGGATTTTAGCTGAAATCACATATTTTTAGAAAATATAATGATTTAAGCCTTAAAAAGTTCCATTTTAAGGATTACAATTGAAGAGGGTTTAATCAAATCACTTTAGATCAAACCCCCTTGGATAGAACCTCGCTAGTTTTAAACCATACCTATAAATGTGTCTCCTTTACACCTATCAAAATGCTGATAAAAAATGACTTTTGATTTAGCTTTTGGGGGATCAAATGAATACATTTAAAATTTATTTCAAATTATTATGGTATTCCTCAGAACAAGCTATCCAATGAATATAATTTTAATATGTTTTGGTTTTGTTATGTATCTTTACTAAATAACTTAATTAGGATATTAAATAACTTGAACTTAAAATGTTATTTATTTTAGTTTTATGTTTAGAATCTAACCAACATCCTTTACCCTCCAAATATTTCATATGGCATAACATTCAAGGAACCCTGTTTTATTCAAAGTTTGATTTAACCAAAGGTTTATGGCAGATTAGCATCCATACTACTGACAGGTACAAAACGGCTTTCAGCGTACCTCAAGGATTATACCAATGGAAGGTTTTGCCTTTTGGTATCAAGACTGCACCTTCAATTTTCCAAGGATTTATGGACTCTGTTTTCCATAAATATCATAAAGAGATTATTGTTTATATTGATGATATATTGGTCTTTTCTAAATGTGTCAGAAGCCATCTGAGAAGTCTACGAACTCTCTATGAGCTCTGTAAGACCAATGGTCTGGTTTTAAACCCAGACAAATTCCATATGCTTGTAAAAGAAATAATCTTTTTAGGTGTAAAATTACTTGAGGAAGGACGCATGCAAGTACAGCAGCATATCCTTACTTGTATCTTTGCGGTCAAGGTCATTAACGAGAATACCCTGCGTCGGTTTCTCGGCCTTATTAATTATGTTGCTGCATACTATCCACACATTGCCAAAGACCGCAGAATCCTCTGCCATCTGCTCAGAAAAGATCAACCAAAATGGGAGCAGAAGCACCATGATGCAATCAAATGCATCAAAGAAAAATGTAAAGATCTGCCTACTTTTGCTATGATAAAAAAGACTGTAATAACATTTAATTAATTTTAATCAACACAAAATGAATTCACTTGTTTATTTTGAAATTAATTCCCACAGATCTATTACAGTTTACAATAACCCATCTCTCGAATTTATCGCAAGGGAATGACTCAACTGGTAACACTCTAAAGCCAAGAGTATTTCCAGTCGGGATATAAAAGTGGGTACTGGAACAAAGGCCAGTATCACATAGTTGGTTTCGACAAGAAGGGTAGCAATGGTATCTCACCTGGATGGATCAACTACTACGTACATAAAGTCTAAAGTAAAACCCTTGTTGTAGAAAGGCCAAAATCCCTATCTATTTGTTGGTGCAAGAATGGTCATTCTAAAGCTGCCCCACACTTTTAAGGTTTTTAGTAGAAATGGAAAGTATGCCATGGGAGTTTCATGGGTACTGATGCTCGAATTCCCTGAGAAATGAGTGCCAAGGAGAGGAGTCAGTGGGGTCAAGCATCTAACCATTCACTAAAAATAAGCGTAGCTAGACTTGTCCAAGTGGGGACTCAACAAATATAGTCTTTCATAGCCATAGGATTGTGCCTGTTCTTGGTTACAAAACACTTTGCTTAACAAGACCATCTAGTCATATTTTATAAGAAAATATTTAGCCTACTCTCCTCTACAAAAAAATATGTTGCTAGATGTTGTAGTCATGTTAATACTTCTCTTGTATGAAATAAATCCTTTCTGTTGTACTCATCTAATAAAACTGCAAACGACAAGAAGTAGTTCTCCTTGTTTAAGCCAAGCTTCCTACTTTGTCAATAATGTTGAGTGATTGCCAAGCTTGATGTATAAACCATACATCATCTTTCATGGCATTTTAGGGAAGATTTTCCTCATAACCATCTTGTTATGCTTATACAATCCTCTTTTTTTCTGAACATATGAATTTTTTAATAACTTAAAATGTTATTTATTTTAGTTTAATTTATATTATAATATCTTATATTTATTTATTTTAGTAAATTTATATACATTATAATATAAATTAATATTATTATATTAATTTAGTTTAATTAATATCATAATATGTATGAAACTATTGTTGTATTGGGTCTAAAATGGAAACCTATGTTCCCCTTGAAAATAAGGCCATGATAGAAGCACTTTCAGGATGGGTCGAAAACCAGTGTAATGCCACACCACAACGAGATCCAGCGGAGATAATTGAAGCCGCCCTCAATGGATTCACAGGTGTTGCAGCCAAAGTTTGGGGTCAGTTGGACCAAACTTACAAAGAAGGTCTCATACGACAAGGTATGGGAGCCGTAGCTGGAGAATTAACTCGACTCTTTGTAGGAAGCACCACAACGTTTGAAGAGGAAGCCTTCAATAAATTTGTGAAGAATAGATGTTGTGATTTAAGCTATTTAGATGCATACTGCAGAGAGCAGTTTACCAACTTCTGCAACTCAGGCAAAGTTATGAGTGAAGAACTTGGCAGAGGATTCTTACAATCCTTTGATGATGTTGGTGAACTATATTATACCAAGTTTCTGGAACGGCTCCGGAATCAAAACAAAGGATGGGATGCCGTTACTATGATTGAAATTTTTGAGTTTATTAAAGAACTCAGTATGAAGATACTGGAAGCTGGTGAAGAAAGAATTCTCATCAGAAATGTCAGACCAGTAATCAAGGCTGCAGTCTTGCGAACTGCACAGAAGAAAAGAGGTTATGGATGTGATCCTGTCAAGTCTCCTCAAACTGACCGTACAAAACGGTCTATGAAAAAGAAGTCTTCTGGAAAAAAGACAATCTGTGAAAGTTGTCAGAAGACTGAGAAAAAGAAACGAAAAGGTTTCTTTAAGAAGAAAAGGACATTCCCAAAGTCCTTTAAGAAAGATCACAAGCCAACCTGCTACATCTGTAAAGGTCCTTGCTGAAAAGATGTTCTTCAAACAATTTTCTGACTTCTGCTAATTCACCTTCATGACTCGTGAGGCTCCCCAGCAGGATTCAGATGCATCAGTTTCAATGATTTTGTATCCGCTTCCTGGCAGTCGTAAAGTAGGCAGATCTTTACATTTTTCTTTGATGCGTTTGATTGCATCATGGTGCTTCTGCTCCCATTTTGGTTGATCTTTTCTGAGCAGATGGCAGAGGATTCTGCGGTCTTTGGCAATGTGTGGATAGTGTGCAGCAACATAATTAATAAGGCCGAGAAACCCACGCAGGGTATTCTCATTAATGACCTTGACCGCAAAGATACGAGTAAGGATATGCTGCTGTACTTGCATGCGTCCTTCCTCAAGTAATTTTACACCTAAAAAGATTATTTCTTTTACAAGCATATGGAATTTGTCTGGGTTTAAAACCAGACCATTGGTCTTACAGAGCTCATAGAGAGTTCGTAGACTTCTCAGATGGCTTCTGACACATTTAGAAAAGACCAATATATCATCAATATAAACAATAATCTCTTTATGATATTTATGGAAAACAGAGTCCATAAATCCTTGGAAAATTGAAGGTGCAGTCTTGATACCAAAAGGCAAAACCTTCCATTGGTATAATCCTTGAGGTACGCTGAAAGCCGTTTTGTACCTGTCAGTAGTATGGATGCTAATCTGCCAGAAACCTTTGGTTAAATCAAACTTTGAATAAAACAGGGTTCCTTGAATGTTATGCCATGTGAAATCTTTGGAGGGTAAAGGATGTTGGTTAGATTCTAAACATTTATTCAAAGGTTTGTAATTAACTACTAACTGTTTTTCCGCAAGTTCATTACCTTCCTCATCCATTTTTGGAACATACATGGCATGGCAGCTGTATGGCGAGGTACTAGGCTCGATGAGCTTCAGATCCAATAACTTCTAAATTTCCTTTTCACAAAGAGATCTTTCATCTTTGTTCATAAGGAAACTGTTGGCCCTACTTGCTGGTTCAATGTAGTGACCTTCTTCGTCTTTTTTTAGAGGCAGTCTGCAGATGAAGTTTCTAGTCATCTTATTCAGGTCCTTGCTGAAAAGATGTTCTTCAAAAAAAATTCTGACTTCTGCTAATTCGCCTTCATGACTCGTGAGTTCTCGGGCAATCCAGGAGTAATTTGCTTTCTTCTTTGTTTGAAATACTTCTGGTATTGGGACATCCTTCTGTATTTTTGTTGAAGGAGTAAAATCCCTAAGAAGAGAAAATTTGTTAAAATGATTAAAACAAACATGGTTACAGGTTATTTCAATAGGACTCCATGTTTGCATAGTAGGCATGCCTATAGCTGCGTCACAATCAGGTAACTCAGTGTGAATGAACCGCAAATGGTGCTGAGTTCCATCAGGAAATTGAATTGGCGCCCATGCGCTCCAGTAGGAATATCCTTCATGGCCTCCAAAACTAATCTTAGTTTTTGTAGGCACCCATTGATGTTTTGGGAAACAGTTATATCTGGCAATATTTAGATTTGCACCAGTATCTAACATGATCATTAATTGATAGGCCTGAATGCCTTTAAAATGAATGGTGAATTTGCTTACCGGGCTTTCATATCCTTTGATCATGTGGCTGAAGTATGAGGCCTTCTCAGAGTCTGTGGGACTCGGAATTTCATTAAGAAGGGCTTTTGTGAGTTCATCACTATACTTCTGCTGAACTGCTTCAAATTCTGTGTCATCATCAAGTTCTCTAATTTGAACGCCTGAAGCTTTAGCTACCATGTTCAAAATATTCCATGATGGTGGCATTCCTCTTCCGTAAGCTTGTCTTTGTTGTCGATAGGCTTGGGCTTTAGCAGAGGGACTAGTGAAGATATTCCGTGTTCCAGCGAGCTTCAGATCCAATAACTTCTGAATTTCATTTTCACAAAGAGATCTTTCATCTTTGTTCATAAGGAAACTGTTGGCCCTACTTGCTGGTTCAATGTAGTGACCTTCTTCATCTTTTTTTAGAGGCAGTCTGCAGACGAAGTTTCTAGTCATCTTATTCAAGTCCTTGTTGAAAAGATGTTCTTCAAACAATTTTCTGACTTCTGCTAATTCGCCTTCATGACTCGTGAGTTCTCGGGCAATCCAGGAGTAATTTGCTTTCTTCTTTGTTTGAAATACTTCTGGTATTGGGACATCCTTCTGTATTTTTGTTGAAGGAGTAAAATCCCTAAGAAGAGAAAATTTGTTAAAATGATCAAAACAAACATGGTTACAGGTTATTTCAATAGGACTCCATGTTTGCATAGTAGGCATGCCTATAGCTACGTCACAATCAGGTAACTCAGTGTGAATGAACCGCAAATGGTGCTGAGTTCCATCAGGAAATTGAATTGGCGCCCATGCGCTCCAGTAGGAATATCCTTCACTTTTATGCTTTCCAAATCATTCACCTTCATGGCATTGGTTATTTTTACACTCTCCACAATATTGGTAGCATAAATGTCACCTAGGATAATACAACTTGCCAGCTTGTAGGTACTCCTATGTCATACCTTCTTATAGCACGTTTCATGGTCATCCTACAATATAGCTTGTAGTGTCCATGATTTATGGAAGCATTGCATGGAATCTAGCATAACACAACTTGCTAGCCATACTTGGCATTCCTTCTGGCAACATATCACTAATCTCTTTTATATCTCTTTATCTTCTCCTTTTCTCTCCTTCTCTCTCCTTCTCTTAAGTGTTTTGCATGTTTGTTTTGTATGATTGTTTGTATTATGTTTTTTTTTGTATGTGATGTGTTTGATAGTTAGTCTATGATTTGGCTAATGCGTCTATTTTTTATAAATTTATCTTATATTTATTCCTTGTGCAAGATATTCATAGATTAGTTTTGCAGGTCTTATTTTTGGGGGCATATATACCTCATTTGAAGGCTCTATATCCTCTACAGTATCTTTCAATATACTTTATATTTTTCTAACATTTACTTTAGTGTGCATATTTAGTTTAGATCATATGCTCACCAAAGTGGAGGAAAAATGTAATGTAAAAAAGTGTACATTGTTGCAATTTACTTTATGTTTTATGCTCACTTTGGTGTTTAGATTTGAATTGTCATCAATTCAAGATGTTATCACTTTGATATCATATTTTTTATATTTCTATTATGATCTTGACTCTTTCCACTCTTCTTGTTCATCTAATTTTTTTAGATAGGAGTACACCGCACAAATGTTCACATAATACACTAGAGTCCCACAATTTTTTTGATTCCAATGGTTGTTTGAGTGTTACTATTTCCCTACCATCACTAGTAATCTGGAAGGTAACAACTTTTTGAATTACTTGAATAGTCGATCAACACTTATTTCCTTCTATTGTTTCCAATTTGAAAAAAAGAGGATTTCATTATATGTTCTTTAATAATTTTTTAAGACTCTCTTTCTCAAGAAGAACTAGTAGCTTTCATGGTCATTTTATAAAGTTTCTACCAATCTATTGTGCGTGTAAACAATGTTTTCTTTATGAAGTAGTATTTATGGAGTAGTTATAATGATTTGTAGTAGCAAATTATGTCCTTATTAACAACTTAAAGCTCTTGAGGTGATATTACTCTTATTTTGTTGTTCTTCTCCTCTTTCAATTAAAATTGTGGTTCCTAAGTGCTAACAATGCTTGTATTTAGGATGACCTTTTATCTAGATTTTACTGCTATGATTTAGCATTTCTATTTACATAGTGTTTTATTATTATTTTTCCTAGAAAAGATATAAAAAACAAGGTTTTTTTGTGGAGGTTGAAAGACCAATATGAGGTTTGATTGAGACAAGCCCCCAACAACCACCAAAAATATTTTCTCCATTTTTATTTGTTGTAGGCTTGCTAGGGGTGGAGTTATTGTTGTATTTGGTGATATCCCTATAAAAACGCTCATTTAATTTTAATCTTGTTTCCTTCTTTTAGTTAAAATAAACTAAAAATTAACTAAATAATTAATTATATAGTTATAATATTATAATATAATATAATTAATTAACATTATAATATAATAATTGATTAATTTTAGTAAAGATATTATAATTGATTAATTATTTTATTAATTCTATTATTTAATAAAATGTTATTTATTTATTAATTATATAATCATAGTAATGGCATAACTTAAAATAAATAACATTTTAAGTTTAAGTTATTTATTTTGAATGTTATAATGATTTACTACGTCACAATCAGGTAACTCAGTGTGTCTGATATGGTAAAGGATGTTGGTTTGATTAAGGTTGGATTGGAACATAAAACCAAGCTTGAAGTCTTAGAACTCACTGTCAATCATCTCTCCTACAAAGTCGGAGGCACTGAAGATAAGATTGAGAGGATAGAAACTGAAGCCCTCAAAATTTAGCCTCTTCAGGAACATCAAGAGAAACTGAAGGAAACTTCAGATCAAATTACTGAAAAATTAGAACACCTACGCTTCAGTCCATTTGGTGATCAAGTCAAAGAAAGTCAACCTCCTAGCCAACAAGCCAGTAGTAGTGGGACAGCCCGAAGGCGACCACTAGGTCAGACAATTGCTCAAGAAATTGAAGAGCGAAGACGACAGTTCTCTTTTACGAGAATAGCAGAAGATGAGGCCTTCAACCCTCAGAAGGGCACATTTGAAAAGAAGACCAGTAATATGGCTAAAATACCTAAGGCCACTTCCAGCACACCAGCTGATCCATTCCTACCAAATCTAAAGTCTCAGGGAACACTTCTTCCCCCATGGTCTAAAATGGAAACCTATGTTCCCCTTGAAAATAAGGCCATGATAGAAGCACTTTCAGGATGGGTCGAAAACCAGTGTAATGCCACACCACAACGAGATCCAGCGGAGATAATTGAATCCGCCCTCAATGGATTCACAGGTGTTGCAGCCAAAGTTTGGGGTCAGTTGGACCAAACTTACAAAGAAGGTCTCATACGACAAGGTATGGGAGCCGTAGCTGGAGAATTAACTCGACTCTTTGTAGGAAGCACCACAACGCTTGAAGAGGAAGCCTTCAATAAATTTGTGAAGAATAGATGTTGTGATTTAAGCTATTTAGATGCATACTGCAGAGAGCAGTTTACCAACTTCTGCAACTCAGGCAAAGTTATGAGTGAAGAACTTGGCAGAGGATTCTTACAATCCTTTGATGATGTTGGTGAACTATATTATACCAAGTTTCTAGAACGGCTCCAGAATCAAAACAAAGGATGGGATGCCGTTACTATGATTGAAATTTTTGAGTTTATTAAAGAACTCAATAAGAAGATACTGGAAGCTGGTGAAGAAAGAATTCTCATCAGAAATGTCAGACCAGTAATCAAGGCTGCAGTCTTGCGAACTGCACAGAAGAAAAGAGGTTATGGATGTGATCCTGTCAAGTCTCCTCAAACTGACCGTACAAAACGGTCTATGAAAAAGAAGTCTTCTGGAAAAAAGACAATATGTGAAAGTTGTCAGAAGACTGAGAAAAAGAAAACTATGTATATGTTGCTATCATCATATTGATCTGGGTTAGTGAACCAGAGTCGGAAGGAGTTACCACGGTAGTTGGTGGGTGAATGATGTGTCATATTGGGTCCATGGAGATATCCTCTCATAATGGAAGCAAGACTTTCAGACATCCAGTGAAAACCGGAAGTACCAACTGCAAACCGTGCGGGCTCTCGTGGTCTTTGCCAGGTGACATCCCATGGTGCTGGTATGTCGGTTTCATTAACATCCTCTGGTAAGGGATCTCGGTATCGATGATTAGCAGGTAGAAAGGATGGTGGTTCAATCCGGATGAAGCCTTCAGATTGGAGCATACCTTTGCAGCTGAGATAATGTTCCCGGGAAGTTTGTCGTATAGGCTCAAGATTTTCCTCAGTAATGTTAGTGAGATAGTGTCGAGTTACACACTCGAACGCCATCGCCTATTTCTTGATGAAACTAGCGACTGAGGTAATCAGCAAGGTAATTATGTTTACCTTTGATATGTTCGATGTCGTAATCGAACCCGAAGATGAATTCTGCCCACCTGAGTAAACGGTTTCGCTTGACTTTATCTTTCATATCTGCTCTCAGGAAGCTGTGTACATGCTGGAGATCAGACCTGACAAGAAAACGTTCGTCAGCAATAAACATCATGACATGCTCAAAAGCTTTAAATATTGCTAAGAGTTCTTTGTGCATGGAGTGGTAATTGCATTGAGCTCCAGTAAAGGTGCCAGAGGCATATCGGACTGGTTCTTCAATTCCACTTTCACTTCTTTCCTTTAGAACAGCTCCCCAGCAGGATTCAGATGCATCAGTTTCAATGATTTTGTATCCGCTTCCTGGCAGTCGTAAAGTAGGCAGATCTTTACATTTTTCTTTGATGCGTTTGATTGCATCATGGTGCTTCTGCTCCCATTTTGGCTGATCTTTTCTGAGCAGATGGCGAGGGATTAAGGTCTTTGGTATTGGATAGTGGTTACAACATAATTAATAAGGCCGAGAAACCCACGCAGGGTATTCTCATTAATGACCTTGACCACAAAGATACAATCTGCTGTACTTGCATGCGCCCTTCCTCAAGTAATTTTACACCTAAAAAGATTATTTCTTTACAAGCATATGGAATTTGTCTGGGTTTAAAACCAGACATTGGTCTTACAGAGCTCATAGAGAGTTCGCAGACTTCTCAGATGGCTTCTGACACATTTAGAAAAGACCAATATATCATCAATATAAACAATAATCTCTTTATGATATTTATGGAAAACAAAATCCATAAATCCTTGGAAAATTGAAGGTGCAGTTTTGATACCAAGGCAAACCTTCCATTGGTATAATCCTTGAGGGACGCTGAAAGCCGTTTTGTACCTGTCAGACGGATGAATGTTAATCTGCCAGAAACCTTTGGTTAAATCAAACTTTGAATAAAACAGGGTACCTGCATGGTAAACAATACTCAAAGTGTGGATGAAAAATGGCATTATAACACTATTCCAATTTGTATCTCAAAATAGCATTATAACATTACTCAAAAGGTGGATGATAAATGATAAGGCAAGAGGGTGTATTTATAGGGTTTCTCAAGCATTTTGAAAGGTGGCACCTATCAACGGTCTAGATTCGAAGGAGAAATAATAGACGGTGGAGATGAAAGGAATCAGGATGTTGTCCCCTTGACCAAGGACAACATGCCATGTGTGTGGAGAGAATCCCTTGACCAATTGGAAACATGTCAAATGTATGGGATTCCCAAGTGTGTGAAACAAAGACCCATGTGCTCCAAATTTGTTGGAAGTGTGGGGGAATAAAGCCATGTGCTTTTGCTCATTGGTGGAAGTGTGTGAGGATAATTCTAATTAATAATTAGAATTATTTATTTTTCTGTGACCTTTATGAGGTGGCACACAAAAAATTGTAGAAATGTGCTCTAATTCTTAATTAGTATTAAGGAAGGTTAATTAAATAAACACATTTAGGGTATTTTGTTTATTTAATTATTTAGAAGAATGTGATTTAGGAGAATTAAAAGGAAAGTGAACAATATAAATAAAGTAAGACCTTATTTATGTAGTTGAAGCATTAATCAAATAGGTTGTATTTAATTAACTGAATGTGATGACCGTTTTTAGGTGTATACAACTTTTAAGTTGAGTTAGTTTGGAGTCTTAATAATTGGTGGATTCATGAATAGAATATGTAGACAATAGACTCACATTTTTTTGGGGAAACAAAAATAAACTCTATTTTATTTTGTGTCGTGAGTGTTCTGTGGAAAATGAACCTTTTTTTTTAATATAAGAAGTATTTGTTCAGTTTCTAAGTTCTATTAATTTTTACTCCTGTTTGTGCCTTGCTGTAAAAGGATATGCTATTAATTTTAGTTACTAAGGTTTTTAGAAGATAAAATTTTGTTGTGGAGAATTATTGAGGGTTGTAGGTCTGAAGTTAGTGTTGCATCATATAGGTATAGTTTTTGGATCATTTTGGTTCCATGGTGGCCACTGTAGTTGTTGATCCTTACTACAACATACATTGGAACATTAGGTGGTTTGGAGCCAAGATTGTAAACAATATCAACAATCTCCCCAAGAAAACCATCTACAAGTCTCGCTTGAGTCCATAAGTTTTTTGATAGCATGATTCATTGGCCTTTGCATGATAGGAGTTGTTTTTCAAGCTTGTCATCATTAACTTCAATGTTTGATTTTTTTTTTGCATTTATTACAATACTTAGTTCAACTAGAAGATTTAGTAGTCTTAGCATTTTTTATTTGTGTAGTCTCACTAAGTCATTTGTAGCAAAAAGGTACATTGAGTGGTTAAATTCTTCTTGTTTAGTTGTTGTAAGGAGTTTATTTGTCCAACTCATTAACATATCCCAATCTTGTTGTTTTTTTTTATCCATGATAGGTGGTAGTTGTGCTAGGTCACCTATTAGAATCATAAATATGCCACCAAAATAGAGATGTGTATGGGGAAATGCTTCACGTAGTCTACTATCTATCTTTAGTAGTAGCTTTGGCCTTAAGAATCTCATCTCATCAATGAGGATGTATCTTATGTATTTTATTTCTTCTTGAAAGGTTGTTAGTGTTTGTCACTACAAATAGTTGATGCATGCATGTTAAATGCAATAATTCATGTAGGAGCTAGAGCAAGTAGTTGGCTCTTTTATTGTGGTAACTTAGTTTGAAGAGCATTCCTTATGCAAGTGATAAGGTAGGAATTTTTGGTTCTTCCAATTCCTTGAATGATCATATTAAAGGGTTTCTTCAAGGGATGATCATTAAAGTGGTTTGTAATTATCGCAAGTGTTAGTTCTTGTTTTAGTGAAAGTGTATATTTTGGGATGTTCAAGCTAGTGGGAATGTCTTCATTTTGGTTGCACATTTTCTTCATGTTTATGAATTGAACATATAAATCTAGGGTTATACTATGTTGATCCCATCTATTATTATCAAAATCATGCCTATTGAGTATTTAGAGTTCATCTATATTGACATTGTTAGCAAGTCCCATTTGTGACAATAATTCTCGTTCATGTTCATTTCTAAAGTATCTATTGTGTTCATCCCATTATCACTATCTTCTTCCTTTGCATTGTTAGCTTCCTTTATTAGTTGTGCGATCAATATGCCATACATCATAGTTTTGTATACTCATTTGGTTCCAATTTTCTATTATTGTATCTTTAGTAAGGCCCATGTCAATCTGTATGTCATGAAAAATTCTTGTATAAGAGTAACTCACTCCAACAAAATTATTGTATAAGAGTAACTCACTTTAACAAAATTCTTGTATAAGAGTTGTGTGTATGAATAATGTGAATAAGAAATTAAAACCTATACAACACACCAATGAAACATTATATCAAGGAATTCAAATGATACCCAAATTAAAACAAACAATTCCCCAATGGCGTCTCATTGTCCTCTATCTCCAAGGATTCTTTAAGCCATTTTGTTCTCAAATTGTTTGTGCACATGACTTTCCAAATGACAACCTGAAGAATGAGAGATGCTAAAAATGCAAGAGATGTTTCCTACATTATATGATTGATAAACTAGTTGTAGATGATATGCAAAGATAATGATGTTGCTAATGAAAATGATGTGATTAAACTACTGTAATTAAGATGTTGCTAATGAAAATGCCATGATTAAACTACTTGATGCTAAAATGCTAATGAAAATTTTGTAGAGTGTAATTATGCTCAGCTCTCTTTTGTTGTAAATGAGGGTCTATTTAAAGATTTTACAAGGCATGAGCCTAGGTGGTAGAAATCAATGGTCTAGATTCGATCTGGAGAATGGACGGTTGAAGATGAAGAGGTTAGAGAGAAAAGGGGAAGTGTGTTCCCTTCATAAGAACAAATTTCCAAGTGTGAAGATGAATAAAATGAAGATGAAGGCCAAGTGTCCTAGATTAGTTAGAATTTGTTGAGGATAAATGCCAAATTAAATATTAGAAATATTTAATTTCTTGAGACACATGATGAGGTGGAAGGTGGGAAGAAGTTAGTAGAAATGTTCTTAAATTCGAATTTAGAATTCAAATTTAATGAGAGAAGAGTAATTAAATAAAACAAACTAAATTTGTTCATTTAGTTAAGATATGAAGAAAATGATTTAGGATAGGAAGAATTAGAGAAAATGAACTATATAAATAAATTTTGCAATTTATTTATTAGTAGAAGAATTAAAGATTATTAATTAAATAACTTGTATTTAATTAATCCTCTAGACCAAGTTTGGGTGTATACATTTTTCCCCTCTTTGAAATGATGTGTTTGTGACACATTGCTTCAAATGAAAAATTGTTGATAGTGTTGATAAAAAAAATTGGTATGCTCTAGACACTAATTTTCGAGTGATGATGCATGTATGCCCCCTTGGGAGATAAATTGGAATTTTTTTTGGATTTTTGAATTTTTGAACTCTTTATGATTTTATGAGGATTTTCAAATTTTTAGGATTTTGCAACGATTTATCTCCCGATAAAGAAGAATGACTCTGCCAATTGATTAATTGATGCCCTTTTGAAAATAAAAATAATCCCACTTAAATACCCTCCATTTACGCCCCTTTAAAAGGTAAAAATGTGAAAAAGGAGTTCATTTGAATTTTTTTGCAATTAAGTGATTGAGTTGATTAAGCAAGATGGTGATCCCATACCACACTCATTGATTCGAGCAAGTTCGATGACACAACCGCCCTGCCGCATATGGACCTTCAGTACATACCTCAAGAAACCTCTGTTTGAAATTTGAATTTTGTTTTTGCACATTTTCATGATTTTAAATTTTGCAATAGTGTGTTTTAACACATTTAGGATCTGATATAGCACATCGATTCCCTATTTTAGCGCATTTAGGGATTTAGCACATTTGTGTCCTAATATAGCACATTGATGGAATGTGTTAGCACATATAGGTTTTTAGCACATTTATGTTATAAAGTGATGCATCTGTTGACTGTTTTAGCGCATTTAGGGTTTTAGCGCATAGATGCTCTATTTTAGCACATTGATGGAGTTTTGTAGCACATTCATTGTTTCAGTGCATAGATGCAATGTTTTGGCACATTGACACTAGAATTGATGAATTATTGATTTTTCTCCTTGTTTTTGATGTTTAATGATTGTGTCAGCCGTTGTTTTGATGATGTTTGATGGGATAGATGATGATTGACCTCATGATAGGTGAGAGTCAATGATAAGATAGATGATGATTGACCTCATGATGGATGACAGTCAATGATAGATGCTCCACGAGATTTGATCGAAATCTCATTTGAGCTGATTAGATTGATTGATAGGTTGATTGATAAAATGCTGATTTGTGATATGTCATGATTATAGGAGGACTTAAGAGTTCTTCAGTGTCAAGAGTGCCACCCGAAGACTTGGGATAAGATTCCATGTCTGGTGCAGGTGGATTTGGATGTTATTAGCCAATGTGGTTTATCTTTTTTGCTTGATATGCCCTAGTATAGGATAAACAAGGGACTAATGACTACATTAGCTAAGAGATGGCATAGTGACCATAACACATTCCAT
>VDFB02047999.1:0-10234 GCA_007258455.2 Sequoia sempervirens
TATATCAATTGCAATTTTCCAGTTTTTAGATGTGGTGCACGATATTAGTTGTGGCTCTATTTTTTATAGTTGTGGTTCACAGAAAATTGATTTTGATAGTTTGACGGTTTTTGATATGATTTTTGGTGGATTTTGACTATTTTTTATGAAATTCAATTGGGAAACATAGTAAACAGTATCAATCACTTTTTTTGGTCTAGTTTTGATTGTGAAAAATGTTTGATAAAATGAAACACACATAGACAACACAAGTAATATGGTTGGAAAGGAAACTACTGGTTGATATCCCCACTTGGATTTCTCTAGCCACTTGAACAAGGTGGAAAACTAGAGACTTGGTGGCACTGGATCCCCTCCACGACACTCACTTCTTAGGCCCACCAAGTCTCATTCCCCACAAGGAGGAATTATTTTCTCTACATAAGCTTAGTGAAGATGTGGGACACCTTTAGAGGTCTAAACTCCTATGATCGAGCATATAAAAGAGATTTTCGCAACTAACTCAAATTGGATTTTAGTAAGAGCATCCATTCAAAGTAGCCACACATGCAGAAAGATTAGCTCAAGACTATGGAAAGTCAAGAGGCCTCCCAGTCCTTTCCCTAAGGAAGGATTTTCATGTAGCTCACAAGGCTACTAAGGGTGGCACTTGTCAATGTGACACATTTGCACCTATTGCTAACTGACTTTCGTCGAGAAGCACATTTATTTATAATGGCTTGGAAGAGCTTGGCCTTAGCTTTTTTACCACTTGGGCCATTCCCACCTTTTGAAGCGGGGTGGAAAGCCCTCTAAAAAGGTAAAAAATACGAGAAAGTACATTTTGATCATCCCATATTGCATGAAACACAAGGATGAGAGCATATTTTTGTGCCTTTTCCTCACTCTTGCATGGCGTTAATTTTAAGCACCAAATTAAAATATGCGGTGTGATTATAGAAAATCCAAAGAGGTGATTTTGGTCACTCAAGATCACCTAATGATGCGAGAGGAGAGCATGCACACTTTCCAAGATAGTTGCAAATCACCAAACATGGAGGACACTACTTGATTTTAAGCCTTGCTTATTATTTGAAGACACTTTGTAAATTTTAGACCTATGACATTTTATGCAAGCTTCATTTTAATGCCCATGAGTGTAAAAATTCATATTGTTGTTATTTTTAAGCCTTATGAGTGAGATATGAAGATTCCTTTTAACCTTATAATCTTGATGCAATTTGTAGAAAACAAAGAAAATGGAAATTGCTTAAATTGAAATGAAAGAGCTTAATTTTTGTTGTTGTTTCAAAAGAAATATTTTTTGAAAGCTCCAATACAAAGCCACACACTAAAAAGGAGAGTTAGTAATCCTAAAACCCTACTCTACTTGAAAAACCAAATGAAAAATTGAAGACAAATAGAAAAACTAGAAATTTATACCAAACAGACAAATGCATCGTTCTTTTTAGCAAATGTGTCATTGCTTCACATCACACTAGAGTGATTACATCTTGATTTCAAATTCAAATTTTCCTTCCTATCGTGCCTTCATCAAATGCATTGTTCTTTCATCAAATGTGTCATTTCTTGGTAGTTGCATTGTTGTTTCAATCAGATGCATCGTTCTGTAGCTAAAATCTACAAAAACAAACAAAAACCATATGAAATGTTGCCAAAACTACTATTCACATTGGGTTCACCAATGTAAGATGGGGTTAAAAAAGTCCTATCTTAGAAAAAGTGACAACCAACACTTCTAAACTAATAAACCCAATCTAAAACAAGAGAATAAAAACAAGGAGAGAAATAAAAATGCAAGCATATGAAATAGAACACTCCCCATTGAAGTTGATTCAATCTCTTGTCTCTCCTATTTCTCCTTTTGAAAACTTTTCCCTTAGATTTGAAATAGACTTGTGCAAATACTTGCAAATTGTAAGTAGAAAGTTGGAGGCAAAATGGTTGTTAAGGAAAAAATGGAAGAGGAAGGTTTCTTTTATAGACAACCATTCGAATGGACGGACGAGATCAATCTTCTAGAAATATTCCAAGATCGACAGATGAGGATCCATGAGAGGGTGGTTATGAAATGGATGGTCAAGGTCAAGTTTCTAGAAATATTCCAAGATCAATGGTGGAGGATTGATGCACCAAGAATATGCTATTCATGGGAGGATTATGATGCCGACGACTATGACAAAGATGGTCTATCTATGACAAACATTAATGAGCAAGTGGAGGAAAATGGATGAATTAAAAATTAGAAAATGATTAATTCATGAGAAGAGAATATTTGGTGAAGTGGAAAATAAATAATTTGTTCAAATTATTTATCTGAGGAAAATGGAAAATGGACATTTAAATAAATCAATTTATAAAACAATTTACTTAAATGGGGAGAGATGGAAATTAGACACCAAATAATTAATTTGAATTAATTCTTTAACGGGGAGAGGAATGATGCATAATTAAATAATCTCGACAATTATTTAATTATAGATGAATGAAAAGGTCAATTGCATAGACAAATAATAATTATTATTATTTCATTATAGGCGAACGAGAAAAGATAAATAATTAAATAAATAATGATTTATTTAATTATTGAAGAAAGGGGGTTTCAATGAATTGATTAGGATAAAATAAAGCTTAGAAAATGAATTAACTTAATAATTAAAAAAATATTTAATTAATAGAGGAATGTGATCAGGGATAATCAAATAATTAAAATTATCTAATTATCAGAGGATGACGACCAAGAAAAATGATGCTCCCAGACTTGGACATTTTTCAGTGTCTACACTTCCCTTAGGATAAGACCTTCCTATGCCAATCTAGTTATTTTATTGTGAGTTATACACTTAGATGTTTCAACATGTTATAAATTCTATAATGTGATAATCCATATGTTTTGAGACATGATAGCATGATTCTTATTACAATCTTGAATAAATAGACAATGAACAATTATATATATATATATATATTCCTTACTAGCTAAGATGACTTTAAATCATAAAATTTAAGATCAATTATTTAGTAAGCTATTTATTTTAAATAACCCAATGTTCTCACGTATTTATTACGATGGAAATGTCTATGGTTAGACAAGGTGCCTAGGCTAATGAAAAAATGTCAAAGAAATCTGAATCATACATGAGGAATGGGAGAAATTATATGATGCATCACTCAAATGAACCCAAATAAAATAGACCCATTCCTCTCAGTTGCAAGAAAATAATTTAGAATTAAATAATATCTTATGAAATCAATAGTGGAGGGTACTCATCTTTAGGTGAAAATACTTTTACTAAGCAGGAACATAAATCTACTCAGCTAGTTCCATGTTGGCATCTTTAGGGATATAGAATATGCATTTTGAATATTGACAACATGTCACCCCTACATTAGCCTAAGTGGGAGCCCCACCTACATTCACTAAATACATTAAATCCAAAACAACATACAACTATTGTTATTGGTTGCCCTTAGCTCCCAAATTCTTCTACTGATTCATTTGTTCATCTTCTTCTCATGTTTTTGTTCTATCTTGGTTTCTCACACAAATTTTATTCCCTTTTCTTCCACCATTTTCCCTCCTTTATTCTTTGAAAAAATTCTATTCCTTTCCCTAAATCTCCCACTTTATCCTATGCATGGTTATGACTGTTGAATTTTTCTTTACATCTATCAAAGTGCATTAGCTTGAACATTTCTAAAGCCTTTTCAACAAATCCCCATAATGAAATTCCTAGTTGCAATTACAGTATGAAGAACCCCATTTCCCTAAGGTGTTTTATCTACCATATACACTCTCCCTCTTTTTATTTCTCTATGAATCTATTTCTCTACTCTCTCCCTCATGGTGTTCTCTCCCTTTTTCACTTGTAGTACCATCCATTCTTCTCACATTTTTTCTCTTTCTCACACAAATTATCTCACTCCTCCCCCCTCTCTCTCCCCACCATGCCATTTTCTCTATATTCCTACCCTAACACCACACTTTCCAACCACTCCTATCCATGCCATTTCTCCTACTTTTCCATTTCTTCCCATTGTGAATTTCCTATGATGATAATATTTTATCCATTCTTCTTTATTGGGTGTCCATATCCATGCTTCAAAGTTCTCATTTTCACTCACGTATAGAGAAAAATGGCAATAGTTTCAGACTCTCAACTTACTCATGTTAATTATTTTCCCTTCGAACTCATCTCCCCCTATTCAACAATCTTTCCACATAATTTTATGGTCTCTCTACCCTCTAGCCCAGAATTGAATGAGAAATGAAGCAGCTCATGAAGGTTTAAATTCTTCCCTCCTCCTGTTTCCATAATACCTACCATTTCCATGCTAGGGAAAATGGTTGGTGCATGCCATATTAATAGAAAAAACACCACCTTACTCAATTGTGTCCATTCCTTATCAATGATGCATTAGAATCACCCATACTTTCATTACAAGTTTTTCTCTTGCCTTATCTTTCCTATTGTGGCACCCAAAACCATGTCATTACTCTCCTTTTCTATAGTTCTATATCCTTGAATACATGGGATGTGGCATGTCTCTCTCTATATATATCCCTCTCTTTACCTCTCTGTATATATAACTCTCTCTCTCTCTCTCTCCCCCCTCCCTCCTTCTCTCTCCATCTCCATCTCCATCTCCATCTCTATCACTATCTCTATCACTATCTCTATCTTCCTCTATATCTCTATCTCCTTACCTATCTCTACATCACTCTCTTCCCCCTCTATCTTTCCCACTATATCTATCTATCTCTTCCTTTTTCTATCCCTATCTCTCTATCTATCTATATCATGATATATATATATGTATATTTCCATATCTCTCTCACCCACTCACACATAGTATTTGTTTCTCCCTCCCTATCCTATCTCTATATCTCTGTCTCTCCACCCTCTATCTCTCTACCTCTCTATTACATGTCTCCATCACCTCCATCATCTCTCACTCTTTCCCCCTCTATATCTATCTTACTATCTCTTTTTGTACCTCTCTACCTATATCTCATTATCTTCACCTCTCTCTTATTCACTCTATTTCTCCCTCCATCTCTCCTGCTCTCTCTCTATATAAATATCCCTCTCTCCATCTCTATCTATATAACTTCCTGTAGTGTAAGAAAATGTATCCCTTTACATTTTCACACTTGTTTGGGTCCTCCTTGTTAAAATAAAGTTCATTCATGCATTATTTGGTCCTATTTTTCATCTTCAAGCCTAATTAAATACATTTTTCCTAGGATAATATCGACATTTAACAATTAGAAAATAATAATCCAATGTTTTAGGTTGTGTGTTCTAGATCTAGTGATCTGGGACTCATGTGCCACCTTGGGTGTATGGGTCCCACCTAGGTTTCGAGGCTTGATTTTAAGCATTGCATTAATCTTAACACTTCTTGGAGTTTATGTGTTTAAGACATTGGGATTCATACACCCCAATAGGTGTACAAGTACTACTTTAACCAAGACCTATTTTAAATCAAATTCTTGGTGTGATTTTATTATCCTAGATTTGATGTCAGCTTGTAGTGTTGTAATTTTGAGAAATTTGGCATAAACAAGTATAAATACAAGGTTATTTCACATTATTTGATCTGAGTTTCCAAGTATGCAAGTCCTAATAGAAAATTTATGAGACCAAGAGTTCACAAGAGCATTCAAGAACAAATCATCAAGTATTTGGAGCAACATTGAAGATTCAAGCATCATGTCAAAGCATTTATACATCATGTGTGTTTTTGAGCTAACATTTGTGACGTAGGTTTTCAGGATTCAAGCAAGCATTCAAGACAAATATTTAAGCATTGAATCAAGAGTCAAGATCCACATCCATTAGAGTCATTTCACACAAGTTTGTAACCTTTATTTTAAGGGTTTGGTGAGTTGCAACATTGCATGTTATTCATTCATCATTCCTTCTATTTCATTTCATTCCAAGTTTTGATTACCAAAATGAGGTTTGACCAAGGAAAAATCATATTCCCTAACACAATGACATTTTTATCTCTTCATGTGTGATTAAATATCTAGGTGAATTAGATCTTGAAGATCCTTTTGAAGATAAAGTTGCAAGATTGAAGAAAGTTTTCAAAGTTGTCAAGAAGTTGTCATCTTCATGGAAACTCACCTATAGTCCAAAATTTAGACATTTAGACTTGGAGGTCGAACAAGATGAAAGCTATAGAAGATCACTAGAGGCTAAAAAAGTTTTAATCAAACCCTAATACTGGGACTAAATTTCCCCTCTAGGTGTATGAGTCCCAATATACCATTTTTTTCAGTTTTCTGTAGACCCTAATTTGTTAGTAGAAGATTCCAAATTCTACCCAGATTAGCAAGACTAAATCACCTAGTTTAGTGTATGAGTCCCAGTGCACTTCAAAAACAAGTTTTAGGATTTTAAGATCTTGTTTATACATCTCTTATCCTCTAGGTACTTTTTTGTTTCTCTTTGTTTAGTAATCTGATTTCATGTTTTAAGTTTCTAGGGTGCATGCATGCTTGCATTTCTCCTTTGAAGCTTCATTTTAATGGTGAACCCCCATTTAATCACACCAAAAGAAACCTCCTACTAGTCCTACCTAGTAGTTCTCCCCTTCCCTCAATTGAGTATCTTGGTTGAGTGATCTTAGTGTCCTAATGAATTGAGAGTGAAATAGGTCCCTAAGGCCTAGTTCCATCTCCTAAAAGGTGGAACCCTATTTCCTTTGATTCACTTCCTATATCTTTATCTTCATATTTTTCTCTGCATCTCTCCATCCTTCATTGGCACCCTCACTTCCCCTATCTATATATTTATTTCTATATCTTTCACCCTCTATCTTTCCCAAGTTATATATCACTCTATCTCTCCTTTCTATCCATATCTCTCCCTCTTTCTATCCTTATCTCTCCCTCTTTCCCTATTACTCCATGTTTTTATATCTCTCTACTTATCCTGTCTCCTCTCTATTTCTCTTCATCCCTCACTATCTATTTATCTATCTCCCTCTCTATATCTCTCTCCATGTCTCTCTCCCCCTCTCTCTATACCTCTCTCTATACCTCTATCTCCCTATGTTTCTATATTTCTCCCTATCCATCTCTATATCTCTATATCTCTATATCTCTCTCTATCTATATCAATCTCTCTCCCTCTCTCCCCCTCCCCTTCTATCCCCATCTCTCTTATGTACTCCATCTATTCTCTCTATTTCTCTTCCTATCTCCCTCTCACTCTTCTCTCTATCTCTTTCTATCAATTTCTTTCTTTAACTCTATCTCCCCCTATCTCCTTATTTATTTCCCTATTCCTCTCCATCTCTCTCTATATCACTCTCTATATCTCTCCCTCTCTCCCTCTCCCTCTCCCTCTCCCTCTCTCTATATATTGAGCTATCTATATCTCTCTCTCTATCTCATTATATATCCATCTATCTCTACCCCTTATACCTCTCCCTCTCTCTATAAATTTCTTCCTATCTCTATCTTTATATTTTTATCTCTCCCTCTCTCATTCTTTCCCTCTCTCTCTCCCTCTCTATATATTTATCTCTTCCATCTTTGTCTCTCTCTCTCTCTCTCTCTCTCTCTCTCTCTCTCTCTCTCTATTTCTCCATCTCCTCTTCATATCCCTCTCTATCTATCCATCGAGCTCCATCTCCATCTCTAACTCTACCTTTCTCTCTATCTCTATACCTTATCTTTATTTCCTTACCCCCCCCTCTCTCTCTTGTTCCCTATTGCAAACATAACATGATCCCTTTCACCTCATGTAAAACATAAATGTATGCAAAAAATAAAAATCATTTTTTTCCTAATTGACCTTCTACACCTCTTTGGTTTACCCATCACACACCAAGGTGTGGTTGATGGTTTAATAAATATGAGACTATCACAAATCATAAAATTGAAATATTTTTAAAAAATAATTTTTAAAATTTGAATAATAACATTTTATATTTTTTCTTTCAAAATTTTAAATACAAAATAAATTCATATATCTTTTATTATAAACATTTCAATAGATATTTTCACTTTCTCTCAAAAAATTCATAATTTGAAAAAGAAAAAGAAAAAATAGTAGCAAGCCTAAATACAAGCTACTTACAAGCTAAAATTATATAACTTTTACTTTAATATTCCATACATATTTTTAGTTTCTATAAACAACTTTCTAGGTTTGTTATCAAAATAACATTGAGTCTACTATATATGTGTGTGTGTGTGTGTGTGTGTGTGTGTGTGTGTGTGTGTGTGTGTGTGTGTGTGTGTGTGTGTGTGTGTGTATGTATATATATATATGTATATATATTGCCATAGAAAAATGGCCCCTTTTAGAATTGTAATGCGGGATCATCATGGAAGAAAAGCTTGTGAGGCTCTTAAATTGGCAAAAAATTAGAAAAATCAGAGTTAAGGCAGCAGCTTGATGTAAAGAGATTTGAATAAGTTATCTATATTATTTCAAAAATAATGTAAGAATAGAATTTAGCAGAAAAGTGAGATTTAGTTTCTAAACTACTAGAGTTTTACAAAAAAAAATAATTATTTGGTGAGAGTGCAGAAATTTCAATGCAGTGGTACTTAAATTTAGGGAAAAAAGAAGAAGTGGGTGTGTAATAGGCCACCCTAATCACAATAAAATGATAACATTTTTATAATATTTTAGATATAAGAGGACTCATGCCCAATGTGATGCATATTTTTATAATTTTTCAAAGTAAACAATTAATTATGAATCTTTTTATTACAAATTTTTAAAATATAAAACTCATGTGTCGACCACCTTAACTTGGTCAAAACTTTTATGAGAAATTCATATATTTTTTAATCCTATAATTATATGAAGCATAGAGATGTGACACATGTTTTGGATTCAAAAATGTGATCTGCAGTTTGAAGATATAGATGTTTTCAATCTGACCTATCAATCAAGGAGCTTTAGTCATAATTTGAATGAAAATGAATAATAATTACTTATTAAATTCAAAAGATAAAGCATAATTTATATTGGTGACTGAGAATCTCCTTTAAAACCCTTTTAGTTTCATCAATTTTGGGTAAAAATGAGTAAATTGACCACATATCCATCATATTGCCACTTTTTGGCCCATCATGATCCTGCCCACATACCCTTCCATTTTTCATGGCATTTTGGTCTTGTTTCATGATGTTTGGTCTATTTTTTTCTCTGATTTTATGTTGTAGTAATGGTTTGAACATGCATATTTAGGTAGTAAAATTCAAATAATGACATCTTGTGAAGGTGTTGTAAAACATTTCTACACTCTTCTAGACTCTATTCATTACAATTCACCTAAACATCACCTTTCCATCACTAAACAAGTCTTATTTTGAAGTTTTGTAAAGTCTTGTAATAGGATTTCATGCTTTTCTAGGCATAACTTCACTATTTACACCTTTATTATGCTTCATTTGACCCCTTTATGCCCTTATAAGCTTTAATTAAGTGTATTTTTTAATGTAAACTTGACAAATAACATTAAATGTGACTTAATTCCTGACACCCATTTTCAAGTCCTAGGTGGGACTCATTTGCCATGGGTGGCGAATGAGTCCCCCTTAGCTCCAAATTCAAAATATTTCAAATTTCTTTTGGGTTTTTATTCAAAATCACTTGATGTCGGCCTGTGATGAGGTGTTAATGGGTTACTAAAGCACAATAATGTATAAATATTTTTTTAAGCATTCATCAAGTTCATGTATTCACTCATTCAAGCACTTTGCATCACCTAATCAAGCATTTTGAAGCATCCATTAACACAACTTCAGATTTTCTTCAACAAGAGTTTGGTAAGTTGATAGCATTTTCATGTTATTTTTTTATCATTCTCTTTCATTTCATTATTTCATTAAGGGTTTGATTACCAAAGTGGGGTTTGACCAAGGCAAACCCCTATTTTCTAACCCTCAACTATTTTCCCCCTCTTGCATGTGTGTTTGTAGACTTTTGTATGTAGATTTAACAAGCATTTAGGTGTTGAAGAGTGGTCAAAATGTCAACAAGGTGTTTCAAGTCAAATCAACCACATCTCAAGCTTGGAGAAGGTATTCTGTCTGTAAACTGTAGAATTGACTTTGACGACCCGATAAGCAGACATCCCTAGATCTGGTGTTGTAGAGTTGTCTCCTGATTTCTCAAAATTTTGGGAGAGGACTGATTTTCCACCAATGGTGAATGAGTCCCACCTTAAGGTTGGAAATCTAAGTTTTGTTAGATTT
>VDFB02048000.1:0-15006 GCA_007258455.2 Sequoia sempervirens
AACATTTCAACTTATCACATCTTGGCTGATGTCTTGTGACACAAATACCCTACATACATGTGATAATGGTAAGGCATTATAGAAAGCATCATCATCATGAACATTAAACCATGAATAAGCCATATGTTGCATAAGAAAATACAAAAATATAGAGTGAATCATGAAACTATCATTTCATAGCATCATAACATATTCAACATGTCATTGCATTTTACATTATAATCATAGTACACTTCCATTTATCACATTTCATATGCATTGCATTGACATTTTTATAAACATTGCATAATCATAATCATATCATATATCATATTTTGCATTTACATTATACATTTCTAATCATTGCATGCATAATCCATAGACATCATATTACAAAACATTAATTGCATTCACATATCACATCACATCATAAAATTAGGTCATCTAAACTGTAGTAATAAATAACCATATAGCATAATCACATAAGATTGCACATCATAAATCGCTGCCAAAAACCATATCATATATCACTCAAAATGTGTCATACTACAATGTCAAGATGTATCATATATAATAAAATAGAGCTTGTAAGCTCAATGGTTAAAATACAGTGTCATAATACATAATACATAAATGTCAAAATGAGTCCTAGCCAAAACTACCCTGCTCTCCTAAACTTGGTGATGGTTGCCTGCCCTCTCGCCGTGGTGAGCCTGGAGACCTATGCTCTGATGTTGATGGCCTATCATATGAGGTAGACCGTGTCGGGCATGATACCCTACCACTCTGACCTGATGTGCAAGTGTTGGCTGTGTGTTCTACTCTATGACCTACCCTGAGATTGACTCTAAACCTTTGTGAAGCTCGACTCTCTCCTCTTTGGTGACACTGCTCTCTCATATAAATCCCTGTAATACTGTAACCCCATGCTCGATCTGGCCAACTCTTGTGCCACATCTACGACTGATCCACTACAAGTAGCCACAAAATCTAGCATCCACTGATCTGTCTGATGCTGATTGATCACTACTAGGTCCCTCTCTATTTGTAGGGTGTCCCTCTCGACCCTCAATCCATCCCGCTTTGATCTTAGTGCCCCTATCTCTGCCTCTAGTGCCTGTACATGGGCCTATAAAGTGGCTATCCACTGATCAAATGACCCATCATTAGCTCTAACCCCTACCTCCTCTAGCCCATCCTCTACATCCACGCCCATCACAATCCTCTCTCAGAGAACTCTCTCGGCCTCTCCCATCTCTGGCTCCTTCACATGCTCCTCCTCTACCTCAACCTCCACCATCTTGATATTCTCTAGTCCTACCTCTAGAGCTGGTGCCTCTGCATGCTGCTCTCCCTCCTCCACCACCCTCTCCCTGGGCATCCTCTCCTTTGGATGCTCCTCCTCACCCTCCTCACAGATTGGTGACAAAGGCCTCACCACCCATCATCTCCTATCTCTCCTCCTCCTGCCTTGGTCTCCTGCCTTGGCCTCCCTTATCATCCCCTCCATCATCTCCCCGTCCTCCATCCCCTCATCCTCCATCTCCTTGTCTACCACCCCTCCATCCCGGCCTCATGGGTCATTGCCTCAGTGCTCTATAGGCATTGGCTGATCTGGGTTAGTATATGGAGCTGGCCTATGGGTCAACCACCATGCATCGTACTCTGTAGTCATCCCAGGATCTACTGCACCCCCTATCTAAGCCCACTACATTGGCTATAGTGCATCAATCTCTTGCTCAACTATGGTAATTGGTATCACTTGTCCCCATAGATGTACCTCTTGTGAGGAACGTGCAAACTCTACAGTCCTCGTAGGTACACCCTGTCTCTCCTTAAACTTTCATCTCACCCACTCTGGTAGGTGCATCTTGATGATGTGATGTGACTACACTATCCGACCGATCAAGTATCTAGGCTGTCAACACCATGGAAAATGCTCATCCTCATCCACCAACTATTGGCAATCCCTGTATGGTCTCTAGACAAAGCTCGCCAACACATCTATGTCATGTCTCTAATGTCCTATATCACCTACGTGTGTCTGTATCACTAGATCACCATACATATATGCATACGGCATCCCAACTCCCAACTACTATCTCACTACCAATCGGAACACTACTATGTGCTCCCATGCCCATACCGTCAGTAGTGTCATTCCACAACTCATGCTCTGTCCACCTCGATATGCAATGTCATGCAGATGGAAGTAAAGTATACCTAATAAACATGACCCCCAGGCATAGAATGTCTCATCCTACATCATCCCTGCTAATACCTCTCCCCACCCAATTGGGAAACCATGGCCCTTGCGGTTTTGAATCAAAACATTGATAATCAATGTACACAAAACATAGTCAAATATATCATATCTCTCTGCTAGGGTCTCCCATATGATCTCATAACCTTGCACACCGAGCTCTGACATGTCCTCATAGTCATAGTGGTCATAGATCTCCTACAATTCTCAAATGGGATCATATCTCACCTGCTCCCTGTGCATCGACACTTGCAGTATCCTCTAAACATCCTCCAGGGTCACAATAGCCTCCCTGATCAACAAATGAAATATGAAAGTCTTAGAGTGCCATCACTCCGCAAGTGCTGTCAGCATACCTTAGTTTTCCCTGACAATGGGCATATATGTGACATAAAACAATCCTAGATCTAGCAGTGTGTGCCTCTCGACATTCGATAGCCAATCCCGAAGCCAAAATATCACTGGTCGTGACTCCCAAGTATAGATAGGGGAAAGTACAACCTAAGGTCACCACAAAAGTCATCATATCAATTTCCGATCTTCATTTGACCTATTATACCTAAATTGGACAAGTCCTTTTATCCTAAATTGAGGCAAATTTTTAACCAGTTAATTGCATCATTTTGCCTATCAATTGCGTCACAGAAGTCCTTCATGTCACTATTCTTGCACATGCGTTGCATAACTGCAATTGCATCCGCATCATTCCCTTTGTGCTTCGCGACACTTTTCTTCATTTGCATCATTCTTGGTCGCATTATTTTTGCTTTGAGGAAGCAAATGCAACACACCTTTTCAGATAAATGGCATGTAGCCGACCTCCTATGCCCTGGGGAATTATGCCATGATGGGGTGATTATGACAAACCATAGTCACCTACATGAATTTGTATACACAATTATGTTGAATGGCGTTCGATGTAATTGCCTACTAAATTTTTTCCTAGCCTTAAATCCATGAAAACAAAAAATTGACAAATTGGGTTTGGAGTACATATCGGGTCTAGTGCTCCCTCAAGTTGATGGAAGGTGTAGATACGATAGCCTCAGTGAGTGGAGTGTTGAACTAATGAAATCTTCTCAACTTCAGTCTCCAGAGCTCCTAAACTTTCTAAATTTGGAATGCACAAATGAGATTTTTCTTAATCAAGGGCATATTTATAGGAAAAAGATTAGGATTGCACTAGGGATGTGTATTGGGTGCACTATTTGGCCACTTTGAACCTAAATTTGACCCCCTAGATGACCTAGAAAATCAATTTTGTCACCACCATTGAACTCACAGTAATTGACTTAGCCAGACAATTTTCAATTTTTTTTTTTTTTTAGGAAATTCTCAGGGGCAACCATCCACCTTGCTCCCTTGGGCATGTTTTAATTGAATTTCTTTGACAAAACGCGATGAACTCCATTATGTCAAAGAGGGGAGAAATTTAGACATTGAAAAATATTTTGGTCTGTGAGCGTCATTTTTCCATTGTCTTGGCCTTCTTCCTTGCATAATTAAATAATTTTAATTATTTAATTATTTCCTTTGATCACATTTCTCTATTAATTAAATAATTTTAATTATTTAATTAATTCATTCTCTTGATCTTCATTCTACTTTGATCAATTAAATAAACTTAATTGCATTGCTACCACTCTTTCCTTCAATGATTAAATAAATTATCCTTTTTTTAATTATTTACACTTTTCATTATTCGTCTATAGTTAAATAATAAATATTAATTATTTATCTATTCATTAATATTTCTGTTCGTCCATAGTTAAATAATTATTGAAATTATTTAATTATCTTTTGTCATTTCTCCACTATTAAATAATTAATCTAAATTAATTATTTAATCCTCCTTTTCTATTTCCTCTTATTTAATTAAATTGGTTGCACAATCATTTTTAATTAAATGCCCATTTTCTTCTTCTTCCATAGATGAATAATTTAAAAAAATTATTTATTCCTCCACTTGGTCAAAGATTCTCCTCTCATGAATTAAATAATTTTATTATTTAATTCCTTCATTATCCCTCCACTCTCTCATTTTCAAATCTCAACCATTGATTGTCTCTGGTATCCTTTCAATCTTGACCATCCATTTTGTAACAGTCCCTATCCCACTACTCTGTGGTGCATGAATCCTCAATCGTCGATCTGAGAATCTTTCTAGAACTTCAATATCATCTATCTATTCGAATCACTTTCTATAAAAGAAGGTTTTCTCCTCCATTTTCAATTTAACAACCACATATCTCCAATATTCATGCTTATTGTTTGTAGGTACTTGCATACAACAAATTGAGGGAAACTTGCAAAGGTTGTTTTAAGGAGAGACAAGGAAGGTTATTCAACTTCAACATGGGGAGTTCATTGTTTTATTGCTCATATTTCATTCCTCTTGTTTGATTGTTCTTTCTTGTTTACATTTGGATTTTGACTTAGATTTAGTGCAGTGGTTGTCACTTATCTTTGCTATTTTGAATTCCTATCTTATAGAGAGAAGAATGATAAAGGAAACTAATAGACAAAACTTATAGAAAGCAAAGATAATCTATATGCTAAACTATAAATAAGACAATGCAATAAAGTAAATGTTACCCTCCCTTCTACATGCTTGGAGAAGCTGAGAGAGGAAGGAAGAAAACCTTGAGAACGCAAGATGATAGTGCGAATGACGTAGAGCTTGAAGCCTATGAGAAATAATGGTGTAGAAGCTAGAAGCAACAAGAACAATGGTGTAGAATGGAAGAATGGAGTGAGATTGTAGAGTGAATGAGCAATAAGTGAATGCGATTGAATAAATGGAATTCAAATAGGTTAGTTCAAAATCTATTTTGGAGGCAAAGAGATGTTTTTAGGTAGTTAAGGTTCGCAGGAAGTGTTACATTACACAAGGTGATAGAGAATCATAACGTACCAATGACCACTGATCTGAGAATATTTTCAGGACACTAGCACACCATGCAAATGTCTGTGTGACACGAAGGTGTCCATGACAAAATTCCCTCACCAATGGAAAATGATAAAGAACATATGAGAATGAAGGGTAAAGGTGACACATTTTTTCATTTTCAACCTTATAAGGCTAAGGTGAAGGTGATGTTGTGAGAAATTGTACTAGGTACAATTTTACACCTAAACAAGAAAAAATGAGAATATGGGAGTTGACACTTGTGTTCCAATTTGATTTTGAGCATTGTTGAGAATTTAAGCACAACTAGCTACTGTCAAAATATTAGAATCTACTACATGAGCTAGATTGCATAAAACTTCTATTCCTTGTGAGTTATGGATCAACTTTCTAAGTTTATCCAAAATTGAGATGACTTCTCTAATTAGATATTTTGTACTCAAGTATAATTGGAGACTAGCCAAGTCTATATATAATCTAAATTTTGGAGTATTTCTTGGAAAACATGTGCAACAAAATTTTCCAACTCTAGGTCCACATGAAAAGATTGTGGTGAAGAGGACATTAGTAAGGTAGGAGTAGGATTCAAAGGTAATTATATTGTGATCTAGTTCCTTGAGTGAAAGAGTTAACGACCTCAGGATCAACATCAGAGCTAACTAAAGCACAAGAATCCATAAGTCAATAACTTCATCTCACAAGAGTGTTTGTTATAGAATACTAGATTACAAAACTTATAAATTAACTATAATCTCTAATACACATAAATATTCCTAAGATGAAGAGAAGGAAAGAAAATGATGAGAGGAAAAGAATAGATTAACAGAGATAGAGAACAAATCTAGATAGAAGCTATTGGGAACAAACATTCATTAAAATTTGAGTAAAAATTGGTAGGACAGGGTCGTAGGCATCCTAGTCTAGAGATGTAGTATTTGGAAATTTAAAATGTTCAAACTAATGTAGTAGCATGTCTAGATCTCAGATCACAAAGGCTCATATTTGAGGCTTGACAAAACTCAAAGAATTGATGATACTTTAATTTGTTTATAATAAGTATATAAATACATAATTTAGGGCTTTAAATCATTCAAAGGAGAAAATAGGTTCAATCATAACTTTACAAATGAATCTTTTCAAAAGGAAAAATGTGACCAAAAATGATAACCACTTGGATATATTATTGAGATTTTGAAATATAAAATTTTAATTTTATACTTTATATAAAGACCAATGAGTGAAAATTATTTACTTTTTAAAATTTAAATATAATATGAATGCACATGAGCAAAAAAACCTTCAAATAACCTAATACTCAGTCAAATTATATAATAGTTGTTGTAAATTAAATATTGTAAATTAGGAGATGTCAGGTTCACCAAAATTTGAGATGGTGAAATGGGATCTAAGGCCAATGGTTAATCTAAATTTCTCATTCCACCATAAAATATTAGGGGACACAAAAACAACCAAGCGATACTATTTGGCTGCTATCCTCAAGGGAGAGCCAAATAACTAGTTAGGGTTTTGGTCCCCTTTTTATTGGATTATGGTATGTGGTGATGAAAATGTGAAATGTTGCAACTAAGTGAATTAAGACTAAAAAGATGAACTATTACAAAATATAAAGATCTCAAAGAAGAAAGACAAAAAAAGTAGAATTGGAAAATGTAGACAAAGAGGAACTTGACATGTGAATTCCATGTAGATTTGGTTATACAGGGCCATGGATTCCTTAGTTTAAAATGGTGATTTCTAGGGTTTCAAAACTTGTGCAAATGTATCCCAGTTTGAGGGTCTTTGACAGTCAAGATCAGGTTCTAAAGTTTGATACTTTGTGAGTAATCAATTTGTACTAATTTGATGATGAAAGGTGTTTGAATGCTTGAACTAGGGTTTTGAGGTCTTGAGATCTCCAATCTAGTTGAATCCAATTCATACCTATAACCTACAATAAGGACAAGGGGAGAAGGGAACTATGTTGTATAGGGGCTTGCCTTAGTCAAACCATGTTTTGGTGTTTCCACCTCCACAAATGACTATGATGATAATGATATAGAGCATGTACTCTATGGAGAGCAAAGACAAATGGATAAAAATAAATCATAAATAACATTGTTGTAACTTACCACTTAGATCTACATTCCTTGTAGGACTAAAGTCACTTTGATCATCACATACAAGGAAACATTGGAGGATGCTTGGAGATCCTGCAAATGTTAATGCTCATAACAAATGAACATAAAAATAAAACATCTTACTATTCATAAATATGAATTTTCTGACATGTAATTGACTTGAAATAGTGTTGTAAACCTTCTATTTTTTTTTCTCTTGAAATTACATTAATTTCCTTTAGGATGCTAGATTGATATTTAGTTTTCTTAGAAAAACTTAGATGTTCAAATGGAGAAAAGACTTATATTTATACTAGTTTCAAAATATTTCACATTAACCATTATGACAAGCCAACAATTGATTTTGGATTCATAAACATATTGAGTGTTGACAGTAAAAATTTAGATTTAGTGCCTGATTAGGCAGGAAGGGGTATGAGCACCCTGGTTTAGCCAAATTTAACTTTTTAAATGTTTGTTAAATAGAATTCTTATTCAATTTCCCTGACTTAAATTTAATTTCCAAAGAATGATAATTAACAGGTAAATTATAAGCATATTTAGGCACATGCACTTAGGAGGGAGCCAAACATAGTGTGAAATTATCAAGGGTGGTAATTTACGATGCTACAATTAGTTATCTTCTATCAAATACTTGACACTGTTGAATTTGAAACCCTTTTATTATTTATTTATGTACTATAATTTTTTCTATTTACATGTAATTAGAGAGTAGGGCATATAAACTATGGGTATATATGATTATATGGATATATAATATTATAGAGAACTTACAAGGTTAATTTGATCATATTTTTTCTATTTAAAAAAAAAAAGAGATTCCTTTAGATAAATATTCTTGATTCAAATTTCATACTTAGAAAATTAAAATCCAAATATAACCAATGAATAAAAAGTTATGGGTAAAAGTGAATAGGAATGAGAAACAACCTACAAATGAAAATAAGTTACTAGATTGACATAATAGAGATGATAAATCTAAATCAATTATTATTCTAACCCTTTTTGACTCTAAATCATATCATGTGGATCTATAAAAATCATCAACAAAAATTTAGGATAATTTGAATAAAATGTTTGGAGATAAAAAATAATGCAATTTTTTCCCTATAAATTTAACTTTTAAGAGTTAAAATAGAGGATAGAATCACTATGTCAAACCACATAAATAATTTGAGGTCTATCATCAGATAACTAGTAGAAGTCAAGGATCGAGTAGATGATGACGATGTTAAGACTATTTTTTAAAATGGATTTCCTTATAAATATAATAATTCTATTTTTAATCTTAGTCAAATAACTTCTCAAACCCTAGAAGATATCATTTCAACTATTTTAGGAAAAGAAAAGAGAATAAATAAAATGGATACAAAAGTTAATTCTCATGAGAATGTATTATATTCATGAAGGAATAATAAAAGATTAGATACAAAGAAATGAAAAATTGAATATTTTTACTTGTAATAAAAGAGGTCACATAACCTAAAAGTGTTAAATTTAAGCCAATCATATTCTCAAGGGAAAATCCAAAGAAAAATCAAATTAAGCTAAGTTAGTATGTGTTGAGGATTCTAGGATATATGCCATATGTTTTTTTGAATTTTTTATTTTGAAAATACTAGTGATAGCTACTTATTTAATAAGCCTTCATGATTAGAGGCTTGGGGCACTAAAGGCTACATGATTTTTATCATCTAAATCTATATTATCACTTAGAGATGGTACTTTATAGAGAATAATATATTTTTATTTTCTTTCTTGATGGTGATAGTACTAAAGAAGACATGCATTATGAAGTTTGTATTTTGAAGATAAGAAAGGGATTGAGTGTAAACTCAATTGGATTGCTTCTTAAATATTTTAGGAGTCTATGTATCTTAGGAATTAAACCCTTACAAGGTTCATGAGACAAATTTATGGAGAATTATGGATGTATCTATTAGTATGGGTTGTCTAATAGTTTGGGAGATCTATAATTAAGGAGTTTGGGAAGTGGTAATATGGAAATTAGAAACTTAACTAAGGAGCTATAGATTTATTTTTTGTTGTGTGTAATGTAAAATTTAAGGGGAGCGCTGAAATATTTTGTTTTATATTGTAATAAAGTCACCATAGTGACTTGTGGTTTATTATTGTTTTAATTAAGATAAAGATGGATAAGGTCCATACCCATTATAAAATGAACATGAAAGCCATGTAGGGAAGCTCATGAGAAACAAGACACCTACAAATTGAAAAAACTAAAGATAGACCAACAAAGAATAGAGATAAAAAATAGAAAGAGACCGACAAGAAACCAGAACAACTACTAGCCACCTAATAGCCAGAGGCAATTGATTGTTTACCATTCATTCACCAAGAATTACTATTTTCTTCAAATGACATAAGTTTCTTCTTCTTGGTATCACCATTATCGACAAGGGTGCGGTAGAACTATCTACTTTTTTTCCATTCTTCTTGGAGCTAGCAACCTTTGAAAGATCCTCCCTAGATCGCTTACCTTGGTTGTTCCCGAGTTCTTGCTGGAACACCTGAATGGTGACAATAGTATTCTTCATCATCTCTTTGGTGTAGCCCACATTCTCTTGTAATCTTCAAAGGGTTTTTCCTAGTTGCTACGCATAGTGGCCACCTCTTCCTATAGTTTATTTCTCTCTACCGAAGTCCTAATTGTAGACTTAAGCTCCTCAACCTTTATATCCAATTTAGCCCACTTCCTAAAGGTCTTTGCAAGGGCTGAAAGGATATTCCAATGGACCTCATCCTCAACTTCACTTGGCTAGTCCTACTTTTTGTTGAGCACCTTCATTTCCAAAATTTTGATCTTATTTATAGCAAAAAATAATTGGGAAAACAACCATTTCAATATGTCATTTTAGATTTTTGTTTCTTTACTTAATTTATTCATTTTCACTCTTAAAGGAACACAATTTGCACAAACAACAACTTTCGTTTGAGAGTCTTCAAGCACTTACTCTTGGTTCATATTTTAGACTGGGGAGTCTAGGGGGCTAGTAGGGTTGGTGGTCTGGAGGGAATTTTGGGGAGAAACAATAGGAGAGTATTATTGGGAACGAGAACCATTAGGGGAGTCCTCGGGGGTGGGATATCACAAATCATCAAAAATATTGAAATATAAATTTGGGGGGGGGGTAAGAAAAGACACATTTTTCTTATAGGTAAGGGTGGGGTCCTCTAAAATAGGGGAATTATCTTTAAAGGCCCGAGGAGGGTTTCACCTGGTGATTATTTGATTAGTGCTCAGGGATGAAAAATACATAAGGCTTGAGGTAGAAGGAATATCCTCTAAAGGCTTAGTAATTTTTTAAAACCAAGGTAGGATTACTCCTCCTCAGAATAGATACAATGGTTGGGGAATGAACTGCCTTATATTGGTACAACTTGTTCAAATCAAACCTTGGTGTTTAGGGGAAATTGTTTCCCCTTATCCTGAACATCCCTAATCAATTGCTCAAGAGATGACATAATCCAAAATACAAAATTCATTTTAACATTATATCGAAAGTGGTTAAGCATTAGAAAAAAGATGAGCATGAAAAAATTTGAATCTACCTTCCAACATGACATATCTCATGAGAACGTTAGCCATATTTCTTCAAACATCAGGAAGATCATGTCCCTATTGAGCCTATTTTGGAGATGGTTTACCTTCTCCCCCTTTTTGAGGAATCTATCCATATCTTTTTGATAATGGACTTTCAACTTTCTAGGGATACAGGTCCTATCAAGGGAAAGCCCAGTAGCCTTAGAGATGAGATCCATAATGACACTGAAAGAAAGGTCCCCAACTTCAACATAGTCATCCTTCAATGAGTTTACAAACTCCATGGATAAATTAGGGTTGTACCCTATCATGACCTCAATATAAGAGGCCAACTTTCCTCTCTGAAGGATAGTCCATAAATCTTTATCCTTCTTCCATGTTTCATAAGAGGTGGGTTCTTCTTGAACCAAGTCACTTTCCATCTCACTAGGCACTTCAAAAAGAGGATGGGTGGGAGGAGATGATGGTCGAAACTGACTTGTGAATAGGTGGGAGGAGATGATTTAACTTCATGCTAGTCGAATCGAGCCAGTTGTCATAGTGAACCCAAAGGGGGTTCAAATTAATCTCTATTTTAGAGTACTTTTCCATCATTATTGATAAGCCCTCTCACATTTTTCGAGATCATTAAACGATCCTCCTAGATTTTAATCTTCTCCATAAATGCACCCAAATTTACAATCACGTTTTCCACCTTGTTCCTTGCATGAAACACGTGAGAGAATTGAAAATTCCTAATATTCATCATGTCTTGGCGAGCCTTTGTGATGGGATCCTGCAAGGACCAACAAGGGGTTGCTTTGCCACTAGACATTATTATTGTGTTTTCTTTTCCACATGTTGGTAGTTTGATAAGTTATCTTAAAAAGGGTTTATAAGTTTCATATTATAATCAAAGGAGAAAACATTAATATTTCATCTAACATTATTCTTATGTTAAACATTGTTTGCAAGTGAAGGCTTGGTTGACAAACCTAAAGTATTTTGTTTAGAATTTAAGGAGTGCTACCACCCAAGAAGGGTCTACACCAATTTTTGCATAGGCCAAGAAATAGCCATTAGAGGAGGCAGTTTCTTGGCTATGAGGAAAATTAATAAAGAAAGGGCCATGAATTGCCAATGTTTACAAAAGTTTACAAACAATAAAAAGCCTTTGTTAGCATATAATTAAATTTTGCTAGAGGCATTAAAATTTTAACTTTTAAATAAGGGTTAGGTAATGTAGAGACGTGATTAAAAAATGCACCAAATTCCAAATGGCTTGCATAATAACTATTATAGTTGAGGCATTATACATGCAATATTAGTTATCTTCTATCAAATAGTTGGTGCTGATGTATTTGAAATCCTTCAATTATTTATTTATGCACCATATTTATTTTTATTTACATGTAATTAGAGAGTAGGGCATATAAACTATGGGTATATAAGATTAATTTGAACATATTTTTTAAATTAGAAAAAAGACTAGAGATTCCTTTAGATAAATATTTTGGATTCAACTTTTATATTTAAAAAATTCAAATTCAATTACAACTAATGAATAAAAACTTATGGGTGATAGTTAATAGGAATGAGCAACCATTTGCAAATGAAAATAACTTACTAGATTGGCATAATAGGGTTGATAAATCTAAAACTATCATTATTCTAGTTCTTTTTAACTTTGAATTACTTCACGTGGATCTAGAGAAATCATCACTAAAAATTTGGGATAATTTAAACTAAATATTTGAAGAAAAAGAAATTAATGCAATTTTTTTGCTATAACTTCAACTATTTAAAATTAAAATGGAAAATAGAATCACTATGTCAAACCATATAAACAATTTAACATCTCCCATTAGATAATTAACAAATGTTGGGGCTCTAGTAGATAATGATTTGATATCATATTGAACCTTTTTACCTCTCATTTACTCTTGAATGCTCTACCACTGAGCTACTTATCTTTTTGTAAGTCCATCTATAATCGAATGGCTCGTTCGCCAACATTAACTTGTTACATTAATGAACAACGATTTAAATTTAAATTTCAAATATCCAACTCCAAATCACTTGGCTAATAATATAGGCCCCAATTGTGTTGCCATTGATATTGATTACATCTAGAGTTGTTATCATAATTCGACTGATTAAAGCCTAAACACAACTATAGTTTTTCAAAAAAGGAAAAACAAAACAACATCTATTTGGAATGCAGTTAACATAAGCATTTTAGTTGTATTATTATTATGATATTGGTATTGAAATCAGGAGCAGGTGTGAGGGTCCAGCACTCTGTTTAGATCCAATAAGTATGAGTTTGAGTTTGATTTCAGGTTACAATACCCATCCAGCCTTACATCCACTTTGAATTTGATTAAAACAGCAAAAGCTTGAAATGGAGCCCTCATCATTTACACCACTTAACAGTAACTATACTAAAATTGGGCAGCAACTGATGTGTAACAAGAACGAGAAATCCAAAACAATTGTGTTAGATCTGGAGAACACGTTGGTATATTCAAGCTCCACAGTGATTCCCCACTATGACTACACTATCTTTTTTCGAGGTCATCAAGAGCATTCAGCCCTCAGTACCATCACATACTACGTACAGAAAAGGCCTGCGGTGGACATTATAATGGTAGAATTGGTAAGAAATAACAAGAAGATAATAATCTTCACCTCAGCCACCAAAGAATACGCAGATGCCATTCTGGACAAGCTCGATATTAACAGAGCCCTCATAGGCATCCATCTCTACAGAGATTCCTATGTTACAAACAAAGACGGATACGTGAAAGATATTACCTTGCTGGGAAGGAACCTGAAAAGTATCATAATTGTGGACGATAATGCGACGACCTATATAAACTCCAACCAGAAAACACCTTTCCTGTGAAACCCTTTTCCGGGGATTTGAACGACGCTCTACCTGTTGCGCATTGCTGACCTGTCCAAGATCGTGGCAGCGTCCTACGAAGAGACGATAAGAATAAATTTGGCCATAAGTGATAGTAATAATTTGGAGTACGAGTTTTTGCAGGGATGGCAGGGCGAACTGCAGACAATAGTGCCGGAAAAGAAGATAATAGTTCTAGAGTTGATGGACACGCTGGTGAAGAGAAGCAAAGAAGTTATGAAATGTGGGCATGATTTCACTGTTCCCGTTCGGGTGTCTGGAGAGTTGTGTATGACTTATGTTTAGAAGCGGCCTGCCCTGGACAACCTTTTGGCTGAGCTTGAGCAGTATTATGAGATTGTTCTGTACACCCGCTCCACCTGTGAATAGGCGGATCCTATTCTTGACAAGCTTGACATTGATTTTCATCTGAACGAACGCCTCTACAAAGACTCCTGCCAAGCTTCTCGATCCTGCAAAGACATTGGAGTTCTCAATAAGGATTTGAACTTGGATGCCACTGTCAAGAATGTTATCTTTGTGGATTGTGATCCTTCCGCCTTCCAACATCATCCTTATAATGGGTTTCTTCTCAGTCCCTTCGAGGAAGACAATCTTCTGGATACCGAGTTGTATAAGCTTAAGGGCTTCTGTAAAGGGGCTTACCTCTACGATGATGTACGAGAAGCCATTGCCAAGTTTAAGAAGAATGGAGTCGGGAGGCATGTGTCCCACTTCCGTTAGGACTAATTTTCCTCTTGTTTATGTTACTATCAGTTTGTTAATTTTCCCTTGTTATTATGAGTTTCAAAAATTAATTTATCTATATCACAAATATCAAGTTCATTGCAAATACTGCAAATCATGTGTTTCTTGTTAATGTTACTATCAGTTTGTTTTAGTTGAACTCTAGGCATTCATTAGAGATTCTATGCCCTTGTTAATTTATCTCCATCACAAATATCAACTTGATTGCAAATACTGCAGAAATATCATGTATTACAAATATGTTGTATTACAAAGATGCTGATGTATTACAAAAATGCAAGAATTTTAACAGAAAAGAAAGAAATTCTTCTGCATGCTGTATTGTTATACTGATATGAATACCAAACCCCAATTTTATTTTGGTTCATTTGAATAGATAAAAGAAGATAACGATATTAATGTTAATATGAAAAAATCTTAAATATGAAATATATATATATATCCTTTGATATAAAAGTAATTTTCAAAACTAAAATTTGAATTGGAAGTGGAAGTTTA
>VDFB02048002.1:0-13914 GCA_007258455.2 Sequoia sempervirens
TCCTACGTTTAAGTACTTACAATAATTGAAAGAAATATGCAGTCAATCGGAAAGGATTACATCTATTGCATTTATTCTGTATCAATCACTACAGAACTCGTCTATGCTCCAAATGCCGAATCCCAGCCCAGAGGCCAATCCGCCTCCCAAACACCCATAACATTCAAATCGAAAACCATGACCAAGCAAAGATCGACACACCAACTAATCTAAATTACTACGACTGTTTTCCCCAATCAATATGTGAGATTTGAAATGCCCAAATGGGAACAGGTTAAAGTAATCGCAGAGAACATGATTTTTAATCAAATTCAGCACTGAAAAAGATCCTGATGAGCATTTGTATTTATGCATTTGTATTTATTTACCTCGCTGATCGACTTTTTTTCTTCAACGGCGGCCATTTTTGCTCCCAATCAATGCTTCGGTTTCAACCCAGGCGTTCTGGAAGAACGAAAGAGAAAACTGCGAACAAAGGACTAAGGGAGTCTTTATTGGCCACATTTAACGGTGGTTTGGAATCCGCCAATAGCTATCTACCCTTCTTTCTCGTGTGTAGAAGGAGATACTTGGCAGTAATTGACTGGAGTTATAGCAAAGTCAATTCCGCTAATCAAACTTGACCGGGGTAATTTAATAAAAGTAGGTAGTTTAAGTATATCTCGTCCTCTTTTTTTTTGGATAAAAGTAGTTTATATCTCGTCCTTTCGTGGTTTGGCACGTGGAATTGTAGTCATTTGTAATCATAAAATTACCGTACTAATGTCCTTCCCCAAAGTTTTGTGATATTTTTTATTTATTAAGTTTGGCTTGATGTCTATTCATATTTGTTTCATCTTATTTGCATATTTTTCTGTTTTTAACATCGATCCGTAATTTCTTTCAAATTTATTTTTCATGTATTTATTTTTTTTCAAAATTGTTATTTGAATTTATCTATTATTATTGTAATTTCATTCAAACTTACTTTCATGCATTCATTCTTTACTTCAAAATTATCATTTTAATTTAGGGTTCATTTTTCATGGGTTTAATATTTATCTATCATTATTGTAATTTCATTCAAACTTATTTTCATGCATTCACTTATTGTTTAAAAATTACCATTATAATTTAGGGTTATTTTTTAGGGGTTTGGGATTGACCTAGTTCAATGTCATGACATGAGAGTGAACTCAAAATTTAAATCATCAAATCCAAATTTAAATTTTTCCATCTCTTTTTACTAATTATTATGGGTCAACCTAACACATATTTGTGCAATAGTTGCTATGTTATGGTATTTAAAGACATCCAATGGGCAATTAATTCATAAATGAAGATAAAATCATTAGAGCGCACTTTGATTTCTTCAGGAAAATAGTGAACTAGAAGTATATCTGCATATAGGTCATCTAAATGTTAGTCCATGTTGTTTTTTATATCACTTGTCAACAATGATCTACTCACCAAGGGGTTGACATAGGAGAACACACTTATCTATCATGTCAACAATCTCCCCAATGGTGTCCCTAGACACCACCTTAACAAATTCAAACAAGAAGAAGATTGAGGTGGATAGGTTTTTGAGCACACATTCTAACAGAATAATCTTGCACATCATAGGCCAATTCCATAAATCAAATCAATTTTGTGTTGACTAGGATTGGCCCCATAACTTGCTTAAGTCTAAAAGTATAGAGTTTTCTTAGACCATATAAAATTTTGACATAGTCATCAAATCAAGGACATAAAGTTCTAGACAATGACTAATTAATTCAACATCATATATGCAGTGTTTCTTCATAATCAATTTTAAGTTAAGTACCCTTAATCCTATTATGTAATTTTTACATATTTACTTTAGTTTGATTAGCAATCCCAACTCTAATTAATCTAGGTTAAATGTGTGCGCGTTAATTGCATTTATTTATTTACCCTAGATTTTATTTATATATTTTGATTATTCCATTACAAAAATTGATGAACCTAGATTATTGAAAACCTCAAAGGGTTTGTCTTCTACGTCTTTGTTTTTACATCTATTTTTTATGTGCATTTTATTTCCAAATCTTATTAGAGTTTGGTTGTGCCTTTGTGTGTTTTCATTCATTACTCTACTCCTTCTAGGGATTTTTCTTATTGTTGCTAGGTCTTATTTACCAACCTACTCACCCTTGCGTTGGCACCCTACCCACTCTTGTGTTGGCCTTAAGTCTGCATTCCATACTTATTATAGATATTATTAAGAATCATTTTTCTAAATTTTATTAGCCCTTAGGCCATTTTTATCCTTTACAATTTTGAGTAATAAGTATTACTTTTATGCCAAAAATATCTTTTAATCTCCCTTTGCAAAGGAGTATATGATTAAATCCTTACAAAAATCAATGCACAATAAATATTGTGCCCAATGATGTTCCCATAAATATAATTTTTCCCCCTATCAATGAGCATGAGAATGACAATTATGATTATGAGGAACATGTGGCTTAACAAGAACTTGCTAAAATGGCTAATGTTGAAGGTCCTATACAATTGGCATGTATGATCAAACTTTTCATTAACAAATCATCGGGATTAAATATTTTACAAGTCATTGGTGCTAAGATTACCCTTCCCAACTCTTTAACTAATGCATCTTTCATCCCTCATCCATTCACAATCATGCCATCTTGTAACATTATCCCATCTTGTGATGTAACTTCCCCATAATTTTGTTATGAATTATGGATTTGTTCCTTATTATAATCTTCCCACTATGTTGGCATCCAATATGTCTTTCTTCTCCACTAAATATTACCCCACCTAATATATCTCATACCATATGTATTGCTCCCAGATTCCACCCACTAGTGGCATCCCTACTATTATCTCTCCTTCCATCATGGCCCTTTCCCATTCCATTACTTGATCTATTCCTCCTTGCTCTCTATGTACTCACCTCGTCACATATCTTCATCTATTCCCATACCTCATTCCACCACTTCTTAACCAAACCTACTTTTTATTCATTAACCTAACCTCTTTCTTATTTGTTAACCTCTACTTGCATTCATTTTCTTAGTTCATAAACCTTCCTTGTTACCATTCCTTCCTCCACCTTAGACATGCACTAATGCAAAATATAGAAAAGGTTGAAAGAAAAGAATGATACTATGCTTGGGGAACAATACATTAATGCATTTATAGAAGCCAAGCACACACCCTTATCATTTCAAATTGTTACATATCCTCTACCAATTGGTTTTGTGACACCTTATTTTATAATGTATGGTAGAAAAGGTGATCCAAACATATGTTCACATTATTTTACAACATGATTGGATTATGTATGAGGATAATCTATTAGGTAATTATTTCCAAGGGCTTTAAATATTATGTTATTGAATGGTTCATTGTATTGCCTCACAAATCTATCCATACATTTTTTATTTGACTAGGGCACCCTCGAAGTAATGCAAATTTGATACGGGCCTTAAGGTTACTAGCTCTAATATATTTTAGTACACCCAAGGATTGATTAGTATACAATGATTATGTCACAAGATTCCAATCTCTATGTTCTAAATTACACTATTCCTTATATAATTCAAAATTATAAAATGTTTTATCAATGGATTGATCAAACCAACTATTAATAATATATACATCAATAGTTTCACATATTTTATGGACCTTTGTGCATGTGTGAAAATAGTTGAATCTAAGCTTCTCAGAGTAACATTTTAAATTTAGGTCATCAACTTCAAATACGTCATCATACCCTTCTAAATTTTAAAATTATACATCATTTTACAAGTATAATGATTGCAAAGATTAGAAGGATAGCATGCATCAAGTTAACACTTATAGTATTCCTTCAAACAAAATCTCCTACAAAATAAAGTTACAAGAACCTTTGGATAATTGGATTAAATTTTTATTGAGTTCAAGTTTGATTAATCTTCCTCCTATTCACCTATTGGATATTGACAAAGCACTCCCCAGCAATTATAATGAACAAGTATTTTGTAACTATCATAGAGTTGAGGAACATTATACTCAAACTTGCATGGGTTTGAAGCATGCAATGCATGATATTATTGATAATAACATGATTCATATCAAAGGTGTCAAAGATAATGGAAATATTTTGATTGAACCTTCAAATCAAAACATACAAAATTTTAACAACTCATTCTATAGACATGCTAATAATGTGGAGACACAAGATTCAATCGTTATGGATCCTTATACTTTAGAAAATCATTATATTTATTCACATATGAACATTAGATACCAATGCCTTTGTGGAAAAAATATATTCTCAAGGTACATATTCTTCCTCATGTGATATTATTTTGATTACATTTTTTGATGAGAAGATCCCACAAAATAATCATTATGATCCATTGTATATACTAGGTGGAATACAAGACAAAGTTATTGGTGGCATCCTTATAGATGTTGCAAATGACTAAAAAATATGCACCAAATAGTTCCTAATTTCTAAATATTTGAAGCCAATATCTTACTCCCATTCAAAAGGATGCTTAAATATATGGATTTTTATTCCACTCTCTCAGTTGTGTTATCTCACCTATCAAGGTTGAGCCTAGAAGGAAGTATAAATACTATGCCATGTTATTCCTACTTCCCATAGATTTTATGTATTACTTGGTAGACCTCGATTGCAACATTGGGAGATGTAACTTTAGTTGTATATCAATGTATTTGTTCATGAAAGTGGAGTTTTAAAAACTACATGAGATTCATTTGAGCCTGTAGTGGAATTGATTCATTTCACTTTGGATACTTATATTCCCACTCCCAAGGAACCTCCAGGTGAGAGTGAAAAATATATTCATGAAGTGTATGAAATAATCTAGAAGAATAAAATAAACAAAAAGAATAAAAGATGGTAAAAGATCAAGTCAAGCACAAGTCAATGTTCATTCCACCAAACAAGGATAAAGAACCAATAGTGCAAAAAATAATATTTCGTGCTAAGAAAACCACTACATGGATTCCAAATAAGAATTTTGTGGTGCAACAAATGCCAAAAATTTGTACACAACCACCTCCAAAGATACAACAAAGGTAGCAAAATAAATAAACACTTAATGCTTCACCTTGTAATAGTGTCTTTACACAGAATACATATCCATGTTAAGAAGAAACACATGTGATGAAAAATCAAAGCATGTACTTAGAGAAGAAGAATGCAAGTAAACTTTTGGAAAGAGGTTGACCTCTTAGAGGTGGGTCTTTCCAACTATGTTCCATAAGACATTGAACACTCCTATATATATATATTTCATGTAATTTTTTTCAAGTGCCCCCACATTTTGGCCTTTTTTTATTCTTTGTTTATTGTATTTTCTTTGTTCTCATCTCAACTTCTATATTTGATTGCTTTATTTTTTATTCTCATTTTTCCTTGTATTATGTTTTATGCTCAATTTTTTGTGCTTGGGGAATAGCTTTCGTAATTCATGCTTTAGTTTAGTACCCATGCTTTTTTAATGTGTCATTTTCATATTTTCTTATATCCCTTTGTTCATTTATATGTTTTCTCCACATTCCTTGTTTTCTACTCACCACTTTTGGTTGTCCACTTGTTTGTTGTTTATATGTTACTTGTGGTCTTATGATCCATGAACTTTCTATACTACAAACTTGTGATGCCTCTTATATTCAATTACCACTATCTCTTTTAAATTTGTATCCATCGTGGCCTATGCTTACTTCTATTATTATTGTGACTATGTGTTTACCACTTTTTTATTATCATCTTCTCATACACATGCTTTCATACTACTATGTCTCCATCATAATTTTCATAGATCACACATTTGAGACCATTGTCATTATTGTATCTTATACATTTCAATAATACTCTTATGATCTTCATCTTGTCATCTTTTTCCACATTGAGGCAACCATCTCTACTTGTGATTTTATTTTTATATCCTACTTATTTGTACTTACATATTTATCTATTAACTTCAAAGCATACTTGATATTCTAACATGACTCTTATCTAACCTTTAAGGTCATACTTATTTTATGATTTCCCAAAATAGGGGCAACATCATGCCTTGATGCTCATATCCAATATATAATATATTACATGATGATTTATCTTTACATGCTATACATGCTTACAATTTATTAGATTAATGTATTTTGTATCATTATCATTATCGTGTTTCAATAGGAGGGAGAGAATATATTATTTTCAACACTTTTCATGGTTGAGATTATATATAGTGACTTATTCTAGATTACATTTTGCACTTGTATCACAAGATATATCCTATTGCCACATCACTAGAATCATATCGTATTACATGATGATATTGTGTAGATCCTTATCATATGCCACATCGTGTGGAGTTTTGGTTGCTTCACCACTTTATGTGGAGCCTTGTCACATGGACCCATATGGCACCACTACATCAAATAGAGTATTTTTCTATCACTTTTCATATATATATATATATATATATATATATATATCCCTTGTCTCTACCTTTCATTTTTTGTAGACAATTGAAACAACTTGTAATTCGTGCCTATTTTATTATGTGATAATGCTACCCATTGCATGTACTTTTTGTTATCTATGGGTTTTGATGGAGTGTTCATACTAAGGAGAGTACAAGAAGGATTCAAGACCCATGTCATTTCCCATTTAGTTTTGTGGCCACCCTATTGGAAACATTCTCAATTTAATAATATACTGACAAGTGGCATATTCTTATGTTAAACTTAGCTCATGGCTTGATTCATATTACAAAAAATTCACCCTATTTGTACCATTTTTATTGAAAATGAAGGTAATAATTGTACCTTAAAACTTGTAAACTTATGTGACTATAGATTTAATTAAGTGTTCTTTGTCACAATTCTTTGTGTATGATTATTTGTTTAGATCAATTTTACCAATTATAGAAAGAGACAGAGGATTATAGAAGAATGAGACAAGAAGATAGAAGTGACACAACATATACATGGAGAAACCCTTTCAGGAAAAAACTCCACCAGAATAAATAGTGCTTGTATTATTTAACCTTAGAACAAGATTACAATAATACTGTATCAATCCTTGATTGATATGCTTCCTTACCTTCAACAATCTTTCTTCACAACCTGCACAAAACTCTCATACACTTTTTGCAGCACAATCTATCCAAGCATTCCATGTGACCAAGCATGAATCTACACATCCCATGCCATGCTTCAAACCCCTACACATGCACAAGCTATACCTGCTAACCTGTAATAAACTCTGATGCAATTGCTGCAATAAATAGACAATTAATGAGCATGTAAACTCATAAGAGTTATCAAATACAAGAGCATAAATCTCCTCTCAAAAATCTACGCCTAGATTGTGCAAGTAGAGTTCCACACTATAACATGAAGTCAAAACCAAAGTCTCCTCAATTTAGGCATCCTAAACTGAACACTTAACTGATCGTTGGTCAAGAAAATATCTTGCAAGCATCACCTCAAAGTTGGCACCCAAGAATGGGCCCACTTAACTAAGCCTTGTAAATATCTTCTCATGCAAAAGGTGTTAACTCAAAGATGCCAACTTGGGCACCCAAGGTGGGTCCAAGTCAATCTTAGTTAATTGAAACATATCTCTCCACCAATTCATGCAAACACTATGCATGATTGATCATCCCCACTTAACTGAATGTATCCACCTATTATATGTCATGCAATTGAAGTCAACTAGCATTCAACTCAAACCAACTACATGCAACTGAAGATAACTAAACCATAATTGAACTGATACTGAACTGAACTGAACTCCACTCATGTAAATATCAATCCCTAACTTGTGGGATCTTTACATGCATTACTGAAGTGTTATCTATCCTCCAAACAGTTAACTTAAGCAAGGTGGGTTCCACCTTCCATGTGGGCGCCCCATGTGCTCCTATTTTGTAGGAGCTCTTCTTGGGTGTTCCCACATGTTCCTATCAATTAGGAATAATTACAAATGTCAATTTACATGTTCATTTTATTCGAATTTAATCTCTTTCTAATCCTAGTGTTGGGGAACACTTTCCAAGGACTTAGGAGATACATGAAATATGTTTAGGATTGCAATTAAATGGCATCCTATTCCCAACAATTTTGTATACATTCATTAGTTATCCATTGTTGTGTACCCTCATTCACATACATTTCCATACATTCACTCCCTACCTCAAAATTATCATTTAACCTTGGGTTAATTTCCAAATAGCTTGATATTAGCTTGGTTCAAACTTATAGAGCACCTGAATGAACCTCAAACTAAAAATTAAATCTAGAAATTAAACTTTCTTTCTTCTACTAGTTGGTGTGGCCAACTTAACACAAATTCATGTGATGTGCAGGTATGTCATGTTATTCAAAGTCATTCAATGTGAAATTAGTTCATATTTGATCACAAGGAGAAAATTATTAGAGAAAAAATAATTTCTATAGGAAAATAAAGAAATAAATTTGTATTTGCACATAGGTCATCTGCATGTTGTTGAATTTTGTCTTTAATATCACTTGGTGTCTTTAAATCAACCCACCAAAGGGTTGACCTAAGAGAACATGTTCTTTTGTAGAGTTAGAAATCTCCCCAACGATGTCCTTGAACACCACCTTGACTTCAGATGGTAAGAAGTTGAAGGCAAATAGTTCTTCAGGTGTACATTCAAATACATTGATCCTAGGAACCTAAAGTTATTTTTGTGCATGAGATCAATTTTATATTTCTCAAGATTGACCTCATGGTGCTCAAATATAAACCATACTTTTTTGAGAATGCATAGGGTTAGAGACAATCATCATATTAAGGGCATAAATTTTTGAATAATGACAAATCAATTCAACATTACATCTATGGCACTACTTCATTATCAATGTTAGAGCTACTATTATTGGTAGTATTGTTTAATTTTTCCACATTTATTTTAGTTCATTTATCAACCCTAAATATAATTAATCTTATATTAAATTTATGTCCATTGATTATATTTATTTATCTAGCCTATATTTATTTATGTAGTTTGATTTATTCCATTACTATATTAACAAAGTAGAGAGGAAAAAAATAGGCCCTGGATTAAATTCAATAATGTTTTTGAGTCCCCATTCATTCCATTTAAAATAAAATCAGTGTAGTTAATGTGGGTGATTCTAGTAGTGTGGATGCAATTCTAAGTTTTGGTGTCTTTCTTCTCACCCTAAATCACTACTTAACAAATTATATTTGTTGGTAAAATATGTCTCAACCTTGCAAATACATAAGGTATTGTTGATACTTCAGCACAAAGGGGTTATAGGGGGGGCAACCCCCCTGTGGGGGTCTGGGGGGGCTCATCCCCCCCGATTGGGGGTTCGGGGGCAACACCCCCGAAAGCCATATTTTATGTATATTTTATTATTGTAAATTTGGACCATTCGTCATTTAGGTTTCATATCTAACAATCGATATTTTGTTAGCTTGACTTGCCCTAGAAGGCAGACCTATTTTATGAGGGTGTTGTATTACGACTGTGTAGTATGATGTATTCTGAGAGTCTAATAGTGGATGTGTTGTCTCTAGATTTTTGAGTGGTGATACTCCTGTGAGAAGCTTGCTCTGCAAGTATATTGTAATCTTTGTGATTTTTGAATAATATATTGGGCAGCTTTTTGAGTGTGGGGTTTTTCTCCCGAAAGGGTTTTCCCCCACATAAGTCACTGTGTTATGGTATGCATGATATTTATGTCTATCTATGTTTAAGTTTATGTAATTGTTAAGGATCTGTAAAAGTTTTGCAGTATTCTCCTCTCAAGATTAGTGTAGGAAGTTGTTCTGCTACCTTAGCTTCCTTACAATATTATTTATGTCTCTTGAATCAACTGAATTGAAAATGATTTAATTAAATTTAAGGGCTACACAAAAACACAAAATTGTTATGTTGGTGAAAATTTTGCATTCATTAGTAGGTTTTAACTTTAGTATATCACCTATTCTCTTTCATCTTCACTTGACTAAACCAACCTTATTTTTCATTTATTTTTAAAAAAGTGTGTGTTGATGTTGCATTAAATCAACTTAGACAAGTGATGTGTAAGATTCATCAAAAAAATGCATGTTGCATTAGTTGTGATTCACCTTGGGACCATAGCCATTTGGTGTATGCTACCAAATTTTCTGTCATTGTATTCAATTCCTTGGAAGTTTTCCATGGTTTGAGTGGAGGCTTTGTCTCATTTGGTTTTCAAGTCTATCTTATAAAACTTAGTTATTGAAATCTATGTCCTTGCTCCTCTTTCAACAAGTTTCTCTTAAGTCTAACCACTTCAACAAATCTTTTAGTTAGTGAACCATTAGGCTCAGTAAAAGCTACTCTCATCACTATTGACAAGTGTTTTTGCACATCACAACATAGAAAAAATACTACATATTCAGTCTCTCTTGAAAGGAAATCTCACCTCTAATACTCATAAAGATTACCTAAAGGCTTTGATAGTAAAGTCTTGACTTTTTAAAAATGGCCAAGTGGTTTAATGTTTTGTTGTTTAACAAGGGGCCTTACAATTACCTTGTTAGAGTGTGAGAAATAAGGGTTTTGAATGGTCTGAACTTGATATGAAACCCTAAGTAGATTTTTATATCTAGGATCGAAAACAATCTTCAATATCTGATACTATAATTTGGGTGGTCCTTACTTCCTAAACTAACTTAAATCTTGCAAATAAATTTCAAAATATAGGGTGAGAAGAGATTAAGTTGAGAAATACTAAGGACAATGATAATAATGATTCAATGCTTCAGATAGATGGATCCCTAATTGAAACCAAATCCTACTTAATAAGAGACAAACTCACAATGCCACAAGAATAATGTGATCTTCAAAGGTGATGAAAGATTTTCAGATCATTAACATTGCTAGTGTAAAAGAATCCTTTTTACACTCACTTAAGATTACTTAATATATTTTTATCTAGTTGCATTTATTTATTTAAGTAATTAGTTTATTAGCTATTTACTTTATTTGCTCTAGATTTGGATAAGCCTTATTAGATAAGCTTTCCTGCACTTTATTGGATAAGCTTTCTTAGATAAGTTTTCCTTCTTAGATAAGCTTTTCTACTTTATTGAATAGGCTAACTCCATTTGAACTCCATGCTTTATGTGAGATCCTGGGTTGCCTCATGCATTTCCTTGCTCTATATAAAGCAATGGTTGTTTGTATATTTATCATGTACTCTCATTTTCTATATAGAATATAGTTTATTCTAGCATATTGTTTTTCTTTCATGCTTTCCTAATCTTTTATTGTATCATGGGTTTATTTAACAATAAGTCTTACATGGTATCAAAGCCTTCATGATTGATAGGATTGCTTTTTAAAATATTAAGTGAAAATCTGTTGTTTTTTTGTAGCAAAAGAGTATGCTCTTCACTTGCATCCTTAGATGATTTGGAGAATCAAAAAATTACAAAAGAACACCAAATTTTGGGTGTTTAACATCTACTTTTTCAATTGCATGTGTGTTTCGTGTATGTGTTGCAACCTCTTGGATCAAATCTAGACTCACCATCGCATTCAGAGTAGCCGAGTTCAAGTCAGAGAAGCCTCTCATTTTTCCAAATTAACATATGCTTTTTTAGTTGCATGTGTGTTTCATGTATGTTTTGCAACCTTCTAGATCAAATATAGACTCATCATCATGTTTAGAGTAGTTGAGAAAGTCATAAAAACCTCTTGTTTCACTAAAATTGAACACTAGAGGCCAAATTAACTAAGGCACGAATCAAGAATCTTTTGTGAGCATCTTGACATACTATTGAAAATTGGGGCATTATGAGGTAAAATAGACTATGCCATTGCATTCAAAACGCCCAAAAACCCCATTTTCATATAAAAATTATCAAATTTTGACAACTTTAACCCCAATTGATTTTTTTGTCAGATGATGTCATGCTAACATCAACACTTGCATGCCTAATTGAGCAAATTATTTTTCAGAGGCCATGTATTTTCACTAGAACATTGAATTTTCATGTTTGAATAGGTGTTGTAAAGCTGGTTCGAAGCACTTCACTGTGTTGGAGAATTTTTTATAGATTATGCTATTTATTGCTTGTTTTATTTAGTCAAAGCCATATATTCCTATTTTCTAATCGTTGAGCCATAACTTATGCCAACGAGCTTTGCTTTTCTAGTTCCAATAGGCATTGGAAAGGTATTGCAATGCTTTACATAGTCATCTATGTAGATTTTACAGATTTTATACTAGAAGTAAAAATTCAAACATTTGTATTTTTGTACTTTGGCTTATAATTTGGCATAATTGTAAAATTTAGTGATCTTCTGTGTATGAGAGGGATACATTTGGTGTCATGAACTATACTTTGGCAGTAATCATTTCATTGTAGACACACTACTTATAAAGTGCCAATATTTTGAGGGGGGGTCTTTTGATTGAGTATTCAAGGGGGTGTCTTTGTGTCTTTTCCCTTTCTACACTTTGAGTTTGTGCTTTCTTTTCCACATCACTTTGAGTTCATGCTAAATATTTTCCAAAAAAATGGTTTATCTTAAGTTTCCTTTGTTAAATGCACACAACTACTTAATTAGAAACAAAATATATGGAATGCATTAATGACTATGGGATATACTTTGTATGTTGAAGGTACAATTCTTCAACCTACTAATTTTAAAGATAAATTTTTGTGGATGCTTGAGAATACTAAAGTACTTCCAAGATGTTTAAGAAATTTAGTTTCTTTATAATTGCAATTTCATCTTGAAACATGTAAATCTCCTAAAGATGCTTGGGATACACTAAAGGCACTATATGATAAAATTGATGAAGTAAGAGGTTATCAAATCGATAATTAACTCATGAGTCTTGATCCAAACATCTTTGATTTTATCCAAGACTACATTACTAAGGTAAAATATGTAAGAACACAACTTAAAGAATTTAACATTGAGAAGAAGGATATCCAGTTGATATATAATGCAATGAACAAACTAGGTCCAAAATATGGTGTGTTTGTTTCTAGTTTTCATACTCATAAGCTGACTATGGGAGGGAACTATGTAATGTGTTCTTTCGACACTTTCTTTGAAATTTTGAAGCATGAACAAGGAAAGCTACTATTTATGGGGTTCATCAAGTGATAAGTAGGATCTAGACTAGATTGCAGTTTAAATGCTTAAACTTTTACAATGCTTTTACAATGATTATTTCAAGTTAATTAGATCGAAATTAACTTAACGAAATAACAGAATAAAAGAAATAACAAGGTGTTTTAACAGAAATGAAGGAAATGAGAAACAGAAAGAGAGAGAAGAAGAGAAGTGCAAACAATGTTGATAACGGAGTTCGTCACGAAAGTGACTACGTCTCCGGGTCCACTCCAATAGAGAGACCGATCCGATTAACTCCAAAATCGATTACAATGCACCAAGACCATCAGTTCGGCAGCATAACAGGGCTCCGGCATTCAACAATGGCTTGAAAATTCTTCAACAAGATCCCTCTCTTCCGTGTTGCCTCAGCGTCAAGACTTCAACCTGAAAAAAAAAAAAACTTATGCCAATCCTCACCTCAAGCCCCCTTTTTATACAAATAATTTTCTCAAATTGGCCTTTAACCAATTGATTTGAGAATATTTCCCAAATCCCCCTAAAAACAACTAAATCTCCCAAAATTTTACATTTGGATTTTAATAATCTCCCTTATCTCTCCAAAATACATATAAATCTTTTAAAAATATCCCCTAATAACATAATAATCTTTCAAAAATATTTTAGCCCTTATATTCTTGACTCGGGCTTTACAAAATTCGGGAGATTGTTGTTTGTTTTTACAATTCTAGGGAGTTTGTTTAATTAAAATTTAGGAGTTTGTTTAAATTTGAAGGTATTCGGTTTCAAACCTTTACCAAAA
>VDFB02048004.1:0-45510 GCA_007258455.2 Sequoia sempervirens
CTTGTGCCTCTTCCAGCTGAAAACAAAAAGATAGGACTTAGATTACTTTTCTTTTTCATGCATTCCAGCACAACGAGGGAGCTTCCCCTCCTAATTTGAAGAGCACTCATTGCGTAGTGTACATAGCTATCCGTACAAACCTGCACTCCAGAGGTGTTAGATTTTACGCCAACAGTCATGATGAAGAAACAGCTTCAAATGCAATCATTAATTTATTTGCACAATTCCCAATGGTCACATAATGGTACGGCCCTTAGCAAGGGCGATTTTGCAAGAACAAATCACAAACTTCAAATAAAAATCTGAAAATCACTAGGAAGGGTCGCCATAACCTTAGTAATGAGATTATTGAATGCCCACAATAAAATAAAAATCATACAAGAAGCTGGAAACAAAATCGACCTTCAGTTGTGTAGGAACCAGCAACTTGAAATCTGGAAATCACACCAAAATTCACCACTTTAAAGCTCTATCTGCTAGTCTGATTTGAGAAGCAGCCTAAAAACCAACTAGGTGTTATCTTTCAAACACGAAATTGGATTGAAACTAGGAGGTCAGCATTCCTCGAAGTGCAAAATGAGTAGTCATTTCGACAGCATAACTTTAGCATAAACATGAGATACCAAAATGTTGGAGCAAATCTCTCTTTTATAGAAAGAGAGGTGACTCTTCACCTTCTGTAACTCCTCCAAGAAGTGGGATGCCTTTCTCACCTAGCAATATTTTAATTTTCAAAAAAAAAACACTTTATCTCGTCTCAAAGGCGTCCATCCCAAGGCAATAAGAACTTTAGGAAAAATATTAAACAATTAACTCCATGAGGCGTACCCCCCCAATGACCCTCTTTTAAAACAACTTAAAGTTATCTCTCTAGGCCAAGGGGTCAACAATGAAACATAACATTAATTGCCTTGTATTAAATAATTGTCATCAAATACTGTATTCTAAAAGCTACACCAAAAATACCAACAGCTCCAACAAAAATAAGAACATAATGAAGCACTGCCAAAAATAGTATTTACTAAAAATAGTAAATACCTAGAAATGCCACAAAACCTCCAAGCAAAGAAACCCTAACTTTACCTCAATCAAGCCTACGGGTCTCCAGAATAGGCTGACGAGCTAAAGAGCTGATCACTGATGGAAAGGGGACATTACACCCTCTGAAGCTCCAAGTACTTGCATCAACCACCTGACCTCCTCGTCCAAGGTTGCTTCTGTTGGTTTGTCAAACTCCCTCTGAATGTTAATTCCTCCTCTTGGAAGAAACTGATCACAATGACAATCGGAATAGGTTCAGAATAGGCTGACGAGCTAAAGAGCTGATCACTGATGGAAAGGGGACATTACACCCTCTGAAGCTCCAAGTACTTGCATCAACCACCTGACCTCCTCGTCCAAGGTTGCTTCTGTTGGTTTGTCAAACTCCCTCTGAATGTTAATTCCTCCTCTTGGAAGAAACTGATCACAATGACAATCGGTATAGGTTCTTCCTCTTCGAGAGAAGTCTCCAGTTATGTGTCACCAATACAGTCCCATGGCAACAAGCTGTGTCTTCATTCTTCAACCTACATGACTTCTTCACAGGATGCATCAAGCTCTTCTTCCCTTGAATGCAATCTCTCATCATCCTTGTACTCCTCGATCCGTCCTGGAAGCATTTTAGAGAGATTACTAATAGTTCATAAACTATCCCGAAGAGAAGTACCAATGCTAGAAGCATACATGATTCACTATTCCCAATTGCAAGAATGAATTAATATTAACTACATAAAATTTATTCAAGGTACAAGCATAAACTACTTATCTCTTTATTGTTGATCAATTCAGTGATGCCTTTTCAAATTTCAATCTCCATATCTTTCCCTGCTATCAGCACCACGGTCTCACCATATCGATCACCACTATAACGATTCGTCCTGGGAAATGGCATCATGAAGGAACCACGCCAACAGTTAAGAGACCACTCGAATCTTCGAATCTTCACCCAGATGCAATGATAAGGAACCGCTACACCCCAAAATTGAAATAGTGTAATCCAGACAAGGTGCCTCTATCAAGAAACGATGCTCCTAATAAAATGCGACCTTCCTCCACCCAAGGCAATATTAAAAAAAAGATCTCTCAACTTCATAATCAAATTTACTCTTGGTTGCGATTACTCCTAATGAACACGTCTTCACCAATTAGATTCTCCACAAGTGCCAACACTTTGTATTTTGTTGCTCCCGTGAATTGACTATATCTTTCCTCAATTTGAATTTGATCCCTTCATATGATATTGGCCGACGCTTATTATTTTTTTCTTCAACAATCAATGCGACACTTGGAAATTTCAATTCGCACTCCCTTCAATTGCAAATATTCCTGACAATAGTCAGCGCCTTTGCTTGTCTTAGTTTCTCGACTCCTTAATTCCCATAGCCGCGGCAGTCTCCAAGCTTGTCCTATAGCGGCAGCTTGAATATAACGAATCTCTTCTTATAATTTATTTGCTTCAATGATATTTCCCACAACTGACTTCATAAATATTAAGGCATTGCCTTAAGCAGCTCCCAACAAAATATACTTTTCAAAACTATATCCACAAAACTATATCTGCACTTGATAATTATTTCCCAAAAGCCATGCGATTTCCTTTTAGTGCTTTTCACGGCTAAAATATTAAAAACTCACTTTTCAAACTCAATCCATAGCTTTGCCTAGACTAAAATTCCTTCAGACTGCTAAACAATTCTAATTAGATCTTTTCATAGACCCACTCTGATACCATGTTAGTTTTAGGATCAGAAATGTAAGCAATCAGAAAATGCAACATGAGACAAAGAACACAACAGTTTACCCTGGGAAAACCCTCCTACTCAAGGGAGAAAAACCCAACCAAAATATCTCTCTTATATATTGAATTTAAAGTAGCAGAAATCTGCTTATAATCTTGGCCACACACAAGGCCAATATAATGCAATAAAGAATTTCACCTCACTTAGATGCAAATACACAACTATATGATCTCTCCTTAATATCAATCTGCTTTATGCAATAATATGATCTGTTGTAGATGCACGAATGAGATGAGCCCAGCTGGCTCCAACTTATCCCCTGTAGTTTTATGCTTATCTTTTTGTGTTTTTTTAGTTTTTTAGAGAAATTTCTAGACAGAAGTAGAAGGGGCGAACAGCATGAAATGCAGATAAAAATAAAATGTTTGAATTAATTGCTCAACTGGTACTGTAAATTAAGTTTGGCAATACATACAATGAATTTACAAGCAATAAACGTACCCATAGTCCTCCAGATTATTTAAATAAGAAATTATCAAGTTTGCCAAGCAACAATGGCTGGAAATGACATGAAAGCACGCCAGGGTCTCAGATCCGTGTTCTCCCACAATGTAACTGAAGAATAATAGCTAGGAAGGTTGTACGCCAAGGATCTAGCTGAGAAACAGGCCAAAAGGGAGGTGTTTTGCCTCAAGAATCACCATGCCTCTTCTCAGGAAACATGCCAAAGCAAGGAGAAGTACAGCCTCTGGCAACTGCAAGATACTAAAGCTGAGATAGCAGAAGATAAGGGGGATCCAAATGTAAGCCCTCTCCCGTTGCTGAATACTGAATCACTGAACAAATATACTCTGATCAAACCCAAAAGAACCTCTATTTGAAGCTCTCATCAATGGCAATCATCTAGCTGGTGTCTCACAGCCTCACAATCACAAATCCAATGAAGATTTTTTGTTCTTCAATGAAGTTTCTTTGTAACCCTTGCCCTCAGACAATTCACAGAGAAAATAAGAAATTGCAATGTCAAATGATAATTAGATATTAGGTCAACTTGCAATGCATTGCCTTATACTCACAAAAAAAGGCACGGATTCCAAGAAGTATGATTTCCTCATTAAAAATACATTAAAATGTATTTTAATTTATTTCAATAGTTTCCCCAAAAATACTTGGGCGCACTTTCCTGGGTGTTTAAGTGATTTTAATATCACTTTATCAAGTAACCTTTTATTACTTTATATTATATTCAAGTGGCGTTTTTCTTATAAAGTCAATTTGACTTTATATTTAATCATTTAAGTTAAATACATAACTTAACCACTAAAATAATCATAACTTCCTCCAAACTCAGTATAATGTTGTGCCGTCAGAAGTTGACGAACACTAAACTTCATCTGCCTGCACTGGTACCAATATTGAGGTGAAAGAGGTGGAAATGGAAAAACCCACCAAAACGGACACTAACCCTCTAACCAAGTCCTGTCAGCCCACGAGGGTCCAAGAAATAGGCTAACTCCACTACACCTGAACACTAACTAGAGTGGGGACATTACAACGAACTCCTTGATAAGTGCGAATGTCTCTTTAGAATAAAATCGATGATCAAATGAATGAGCATCTCCTTCCATATATACAAAGTAAGGTGCCTCTTCACAAGCAAGGCGACTCTTCACAAGGGTCGGCCTCCTTCAAGAACCAAGGCGACTTTTCATCTTGGGTCGACCTTTAAAATAATATTTATATATCATTTATTATTTCGATTTTGAGAGAAGGATATCTCCCGCAACTAAAACATCAACAAATATCACATACTCTCTCCAACACCATGATTATAAATCTTGAACAAATACACCAAAAGAATATTGATTTTCCTGATTTTCAAAAACAGGCATCAAGTAGACATATTGGAACTATGCCCTGCATTAAGCTTCTCTCAGTACATGGGTTTTTTGTTTTGCATGTACATTTTGGCAATAGTTTCATTTGAGGTGTAATGATTCACATTCTCCATTGAAACCTTCTTCTTCAACTTCATTATTTAGAACTCATACTCACTTCCTTCATTACTTTTACTCAAAACATGAGAACGCCAAGTCCTAAATCTGGCACAATTACTCTACAGTTATTAGTAACCCTTACTCAAAATATATTCCGAGACCAATTTTTCCCTAAATCGGCAATGTACCATGTGCAAATGACAAGAATGATTGTTCATGCAAAACAACTTTAGACAGATGGCTAGTGGTCACATTCTACTTCAGCTAGCTGCCTCACAGCTTGTGATAGTTGGATGACATCACACTTTTCTTCTAACAACCAGAGGCAAAACTAAAACGAAGCTATAATGGGAACAAAAATCATGAAAAACAATTGGTACAGACCAGACACTAAAGATGAACCCAATTGATTTTATTGCAACTCGATATCTTCTAATGACGGCTGCCACTATAAATACTAAGTATTATATCTCAGGCCACAAATATGAGATGATATATTTTATTTGGTTCATTATTCTTTTGGATTACTAATTGCAATCAGTTGTAGATTTTCTCTTAGGTTCAACATAAGTCAAAATTACAGAGCATTCCCATCTTTAGTGGAGGACTGTCATGTCCCCGAAATTGTAAAGCTAAATCTAAGATATTGAAATACAAATAACCACACCGAATAAATATCAAAAATATAAATATAAATATTAGCAATTTAATATTATTATAATTATAATTATCATAGGATAATATTATAATTATAATTGTCAAATATAAAAAATACAAATATCAACAAAATAAATATAACAATTTGATATTAATTATTATAATATAATAATATCAAACATATATATAAAGCCAATATTAAATTATAAATATAAAACACAAAATATATACATCAAATGAATTCATGAAAGAAAAGGACAAAAATGAATAAGATAATAAGACAGAGTGAGTAAGACAAAAACAAGTTGACTTGTGGATAAAGACAGAATAAGAAGGAATTCGTGAAAGAAAAGGACAAAAATGAATAAGATAATAAGACAGAGTGAGTAAGGAAAAAACAAGCTGACTTGTGGATAAAGACAGAATAAGAAGGGAGACAACGATTTCATAGTAAATGAAGAGATTAATAAATATTAAAATTGTTGCGATAAAACCAAGGTGGCGGAGGGAGGTGGCATTGGATGCTAGGGTGGTCGTGTGTCGTTGTTTGAAGGGTTGCGGTGGCGGTGTGTTTGGAAGGCGTGTCGAGGTCTTGTCGATGGTTCTCGGCAAGTTATTAAGGACATATACGGCACCTGTTTTCATGAGTGCTTTTGGGTGTGAAATTAATGGGGAAGGATTTTATTCTTATTGCAAGGACGTCCCATGCGATGGTCCGGGTACCATTTGTGTTCGATGGCGGCGGTATGGTGGGTAAAGTTTGCTTATTTATTGATGGCCAAAGGCTTTTTTGGCATGCGTTCTTTGTTGCCTATGGGTGTGGTATCTGTGGGTGTTTGTTTTCTCCAAAGCCGAATGCTCTTTCTGCAGAAGGGTTAATGGCGAAGAGCTCGAAGTTTGTGGTTGAAGTTTTTGTCTTGGGCTTAGCTCGGTTTGGAGCAGACACGCCGATTTCTTTGAAGTCGTCGACGAGACAAGCGGCGTTCAGGGTAATTACGGACCAGCGTTTAAAAAGAATTTTGTCAAACAATGACCCGCTGGTGGTAGCAGCTACGAAGATGGTTCTGGGCACGGGCCATTTGGAAAATGGGAAGTATGGATGGAATACCCTGCATGTCTCTTCGCGTTTCCTGACTTCCACTCTGGATTTGAGGACTCCGAAGGCGATTGCAAAGAATTTGCTGGTGAAAATGTTCCGAGAAGACTTGGTCAAAGGCGTGGATGAAGCCCTGCGTGTGGTAATTGAAGGTAGAGGTTGCCCTAGGCCTTGTGACGTGGAACAAATTCATGAAGACGACACAGTAAAGATTTTCCCATTCCTTCTGGACTTGCATGGGCCGGGTTTGATGCGTCACCGTATGTTGGAAGGGGCTGCGATTGAATTTATGAAGAAATTCTTTGGTCTAGTTGCGGTTGGTGATATAGGTTGGAAATCTGAGTTTGAGGAATTTGCAAAGTTAAACAAGTTTTTGTAATGTGGGTGTAGGCAGTTCTTTTTTGCTTTTGGGTTAGGTTTTGAATTTTCTCGTCTGTTGGTAGTAGCTAGTTGCGGAGTAACTTTTTTATGGTCTTTTGTTCATACTTCTGTTTTGGAAATTCTTCAGTGCTCTTGGTGTGTTTCTAGCTTTCATGGTGGCGGTAATTGTAGATTGGAAGGTGGTGGTTTTTTGGCTATGGTGGATCTTTTCCTGCTTGGCAGATCTTTTCCTGCTTGGCAGACATTTGTACTTAGTTTTTAATCTATATAATAATTTTGACCTTACGTATCAAAAAAAAAAAAAAAAATTGCTGTGATAAAAAGAGATGCGATTCAAACATCTGAAAGATATGATTCATTAAGAATAAAGAAAAGCAGCGATTAGTTAATTAAGGATCATGTCCCTTGAAAATGAATAGTTGCGTCCCTTGCCTATGCAAGGGTATGAAAGGAGAGTCTTTCCAAAGCAAACAGCATCAGGACGTGGAGAAATTAACTCAGTCTATAGCAGAACTATATGTGAAGCCTCAAGTTGTGCGTGTTGGGTGTGGAGTCCAGATAGGGAGCATTTCACATCTACAGGTGGCTGTTAGTGCTTCTCAGACTTGGCATGATCAAAAGTAGTTTGTTGTTCCCTTTTAAGACCCACACATACTTCCAGGTTTGGGTATCATATGTCTTCATTCTTGCTAAATGCCTATCTCTGATCTAATTATGTAATAAAATAAGCGCCTGTAGATGACCATGGGGATATATATAAATATACATATACATATAAATATATATGTACATATACATATAAATATACATGTACATATAAATATACATATACATATACATATACGCACTACTTATGTTATACCATAGTGATGCATTCAGCCATTATTAATCTTTATTCATAATTATGTATTGGATCTAATCTATCTGTTCCCTTTAAGCAATACGTTCTAACAAAGGCGATTGAGAGGAGGAGAAAGAAACCAGAATTTCGGATATCCTTGTGAGTATAGCAGCTGACAGGTGAGTATGAGATAACCGATAGTAAAAGGGATATATACTATGAACCAAGAGTCATCTAATAGAAGATATTGTCTGAAAATCTAATCATCGGGAATAACAGCGGATTATGGTATGTCTATCATAGTTATTTCATGTTGGTTATTTATATTTATTCTTCCTATGATATCTAACTATTGTATGTAGATATATATACTGTGATTTATGTTTATTATTCTTGTAGTATGTTATATCTTACTATGGTATGCTTCTTATGATATTTTGTGAATATGATATAAACTAAAGATGAGTATGATATGTATTTAATTCTAGTAGAAGATCCAATATTCATTAGTCATAATAATGATAGTCTGCACATATGCATGAATTTGAGTATCAATATTTGTTAATATGTATGATGAATGTGTGTCATTGATTTAAGATCAGAATCTGTGTGTTTATATTATTCATATTATGTCATTGATCTGTGCTTACATTAGGGACTGATATTCATACTATCTGACTATAAACAACTAGCCATGACAAGGAGTTGAGGGCCTACGAGGAGGGGAAACAGCGTGTGGGTCACCCTCTAAGTACGCCACCCATCTGGATGGCAAGGGCCACATGGGCCAAGAGGGGTGTACTGCTCTTGGGCTTAAAGGAAATGACTATCCAGGACACCCTGCTGTAGCTGCATCCTCAACCTCTCAATCAGTGTTCCACGGGGACGCGTCCCCCCCAAAAAAACCAACGTTTCCTAGACGGGGACGTCTCAGAGACTTGGGGACTTGGGGGGGACATGTTGATGTGCGTTTTATGACACACTGAATACTCTAGAATAAAGAGTCCAAAGACGCTCTATCCTCTCTTGAAAAACTACCTCGTATGCTAAAATTGCAAGAAAGATCATACAGCAATTCCAATGTTTCTTAAGTCAGGTGTGGATAAGCTCAATGGGCGTTGTGATATGCTGGTGACACAAAGGGGCCTATGTTAGTAAATTACTCAAAAGTAAGGACTTAGGTGGATTTGACATTGAATGCTCTATATTTTTTTTCGGGAATTTTCAATTTTGAGATTTAAAAAAAAAGGAAAAAGGGATGAGGGTTTAGAAGTCTTATACTATTCCTATGAAATCAAGAGACGGTAGGATTAGGTGAAACTAAGGAACAATACTTTGTTTCGCCACGATAACGACAACTACACAAAGCAAGTGCAATCTTCTAGGATCTGTGCTTAAGATTTCTTTACCATGAATGATACCATCAAGAGAACAATATTATTCAAAGTAAGCATTGAAGCATCCACATTATAAGCTTAGTCTAACTTTACGCATTGAACGAAAATCATCCATTCAAACAAACTATGAGCAAAAGTTCCACCAATCTATACTATCAATCTATCATTCATCTAACATGCATTCAAATCAAATACTACTTTAATCTACTCTATGTGGAAGAAAAATACGTAACCATGCAACCACTTGACAATAGAAGGATTCAAAGCAACTCATGCAATATGAACTTTTGTTCTCAAAGCAGTTATAAGCAACAATTTCATAAGTCTCTCTCCCATACAATGAAATGGAAAAACAAGAGTTTATATAGAGTTTTGGAACTGAAATAAACGGCCAAGATTAATTCAAGATCAATGGCAGAGATTGAAAGAAAGTAACCCTAACTAGGGTTTCCCATAATACAATCAGTGATCAGTGAGTAAACAGTGAGAGAACACGCGTGAGGAGCTATCTTTGAGGGGGCGCATCCTTATCCTCTTTGGTGGCATTGTATTGGATGAATCTGGAAACTATTGCGCTAACCTCCTCGATCGTGACAAGTGGCAACACATTGACCTTGTATTCCAGCAGGTCCAAATCATCTACACATTCTGCAAAAGCAATCTCCCACTCTGATTCTTGTCGCTGGAAGGCATGCCAAATGGATAAGAATTTGGTAGCCTAAGTCAAATTTTGCTTGAGGATCAACCCAGTGGTGGTGAAGAAGATTCCTTGAACTCTATGCCTCAAATTTTCAAGCTGCATGTTATTTGCCCGAACAACGTCTTTCTCAAGTGCATCTACAGCCACAGATGGAATCTTGTTCCGGATTTCCTTCATCCTTTCCTCAACTCTAACAATATCAGCTTTCACCTTCTCTAAGGCTTCATTCTGTGTAATCAATGCCATGTACCAACTGTTGAAGTCATATGCTGCGCCTACTGCAATCACCTTTTCATCAAATAGTTCCTGCTTCAGAACTCCTTTCAACACTTTGAGACATGGAATGATTTTGTCTCGGATATCCTGAGCGTTGTCCCACGCCTCTGCCAAAGCTGCAATTCTTGAGAGCAAAGAGGAAGTTTTCCCATATGCCAACATCGGTCTTTCTGCAAATACAGCCACATCTTCGCTTTTGTTGATTATCCATTCTTTGGTTTCTTTGGCTGTGGTCCTTTCTTCTTCAAAAGCCTCCTGTGAAGAGTTCATAAATGGAGGAACTGCTGAGTTGGTTTGATCGAGAAGCTTGGTTAAATGTTGAATATACTCTTTTAAGCGTTCAACCTCTTGTTTGTATTCCTTTTTCTTTGCTACCTCCTTTTCCAACCACGCTTTGATAGAAGTAACCGAATTATCCAAGTCTTCCACTTCCTAACCTTTCGTGGTTGGGCCCAGGTCGACAGTGGTGATGGCATATTCTTGAGGAGTAATATCCTCCCTTGACTTATCAACTGTCGGTACAACAATTTGTACTGTACGATGGCTAGCTTCGTCTCTTTGGATAGTGAAGAATGTTTTGGCAGGCTTTCTTACATTAACTGCCTCCAGTCTGGCCAAGAAATCGGCCATGTCATCTTCTTCTGGAACTTTTGTTTGTTCTTTGATCTTCAATCTCTCCTTTAGCCAATCAGGGATACTGGGCTGCTCAGTGTCTTCTTCTTCCTAAATATCTTGTGCGCCCGGAATCTCTTGAATTCCTTTAAGGGCAGAAATCATTCCCTCTTCAAATTCACTATCTAGAATATCAACTTCATTGTCAGACTCCAGAATCTTTGTGCCTGTGGGAGATGGAGGCTCATCATCCTCTGGCTGAACAAGAATGGGAGAAGGAATCCTTATGTCTCCCAATGACTCATCAATATCTAATATCTCGTTCATGTTTGCGGACACAGCAGAATGAAGAGGCTCTAACCTATGCTTCTTTTGGGTAGGTTCTTCATCTACAATCTTTTTTCCTTTTGCCTCCTTTTTCCTGGGATTGGTGCTCTCAATCTATTCATCACCTTGGGACACACCAGTGTCAAAAGAATAAGATTATGCTTCACCCATCAAATTGTAAGTCAGTGTTACATTCCTCCGCCGTAGCTCTTGGATTCGCTGATCTGTCCACCATTGTGAATACTTGACGACTAGTCTCATGAAGGTGGTCAAGTCTACAAGTTCTGGTTTTGACCATCGCACGGGAAGAAGAGGTTGATTTTCATCAAAACCCGGCTGAATAAATTCGCCATCATCTTCAAGTTGATCTGGCACAAGGAAGAGCTCGGTTGTCCTAATTAAGCTGACCAGCAGTCTGGACCATAGTCTCTTTCTAACATCAAACTCATCTGCGGCATTGGCCCAGTAGTCTTCTAGGTCTACCTTGTGTTTGTATTTTATTCCATTCACGGCCCCGATGTGATGGTGAGGGTCAAAATCAGCTCTGGGCCTGTATGACGTGAATGGATACCATTGCATCTCTAGCCTGGCACCTTCAGCTGCCTGTGCCGACGAGCAAGATTCTTCCATATTTCCAATAAAGAATGGAAAAGTGATGGCTGCTTTGCTCTTTACTCTATGGAAGTTTTGATATGTTTCTAGCTGCCTAAGAACCTCCAACAAAATCATTCTGCTAGTGGGATAAATTGGAAGCTTGAACGGACATCCAAAGAATCCCCGAATTCTGATGTAAGTGAATCTCGGAAACTAGATATACCAGGATCCGTATTTGCTGATAAGGCTCTTAGCCTCATGGGTCAGCCTTTGATGCGTTCCTCCTTGCAATATCCTTGTAATGTACATTAGAAATGCATCATGTGCTCTTCTGAAATGAGATTTGGCAGATAGCTGGAACTGGGGGTAACATTCATATGCCTTGAACTCGTTTTCTCCATTGCCTACCACGCCTTTGCATATTAATCCTTAATATCTATAGGCCCTTGCCAATAGATAGATAACATAAGAACTCATATAGAACGATTTAGTCCTCTCCAAGTTCATCAACTACTCAAGGATGTTGTCACTAATCATCGTCGACCAATTGAACATTATGACGCCTGAGGTGATCTCGTCAATGAAAAAGTACACCCATGTTTCGAATGGTGTGCCTTGAGGGCTGCCCATTATTCTATTCAATAGCGAGATGATGTCTCCATAGTCTTCTTTGAAGTATGTTCAGCGTAATTTCTTTGGCATCTTCTTTATAGAAGCCCTTGGCTTTTCCAACCATGACTTGTTGATGTTGGTCGCACACTGATCCATCCGGTCTTCAAAGAGTCTCCTTGCATCATCCTTAGTCTTATATGAAGTCCGGATGTAATTAGGAATGCCAAATGCTTCTTGGATTGCTATTCTCTGAGATGTGCCAAAACTCTTCCATCAGGAGCAACCATCTGTCTCTCTTTTGGGTTGTAATGCCTAGCACACTCAACCATCAACTCAACACACTCCATTGCCGGAGGAAATCCAGCTACTTGAATAATTCCATTCCGCATCATCCAACGAGCAATTGTTGTTGGCAGGAGTCCGTCTAGTCCATACATTCTCTTCTTGAATTCCTCGAGGTCCACATGTCCAAGGTTTGTATCTGTAACGTTCTTCCATTTGGAGTTAATCTTCAATTCTTGTTGAACTCCTTTGCTTGCGAACTTCATCTGTGCCTTTTTCGAAGGTTCTCCAGGAGTGGTCATCAACCTACGAGAAAAGAAAATATATAAATTTTAAAACTTTTAATTGTGATTTTCTTTAAATCTTCTTCTCAAAAATTCTAACTTTCAGCCTGTGAAAAAAATCAAGCTAAAAATAAAACACTTAGTAAATTTTTTGAGAATGAATAAAGACAGAAGCAGAAATAAATGAATTCCATCAACTTTGATTCTAAATTATGGAATTATACTCTTTAGATGGTAATTCAGCTTTAAACTTCGAAAATTTTGTCTTTGTTGCTGAAAAAGCAAGCCAGCCCTTCGAAAATTTCAATCTTCAACTCAGAATTTCAATCTCTCTCTTTGTTCTTCACCTCGAAAAATCACTCAATATCCAATATTCTATCTCTCAAGATTCTACTTCTCAAAAATTCTATCTCTTACGATTTGGAGAGAGCTTAACTTTCTTCTCAATCGAACTTGTGAGTTGAAAATGACTTGCTGAAACTCATTATAAGGCTGAGAAGTTCGATTTATTTTGGCAACTTCATTTTTTCTCTTAAGTTCATCGAACTTAGACTTGTTTTCTTCTCGTTTGCCAAGGAAAGTTTCTAATTTCTCCACTCTTCATCTTTATCCAAAATCTTTAGATTTTTTCCTTTGGAGATCGAATTTTTTCTAAGTGTCAGGATGAATGTTGGAAAATAATAAAAGATTTTATGTGAATTTTCGATTTTCCAACCTCTTGATTTTTCTCCCAAACCTTTTAAAATCATTTAATCATGAATTTTAATTTATCCCTTGCTAATTAATTATTTTCCATGTCATTTTAATTCCTTCCTTTAGCCAAGAGCGAACTTCACACTTGATGCCATGTTTCATGTTGAGGGCGAACTTTATAGTGTCTTGGACATTGCTTTTTCTTGCCTAAGTCGGACTTTGAGGCTTCTTGGCTATTTTCCTAGGTCGGACTTTGTAACCTCCTTGCCATTTGTGTTTATCATCCCTATGGCCGACTTTCTTCTTAGCTCGCCATGTTCTTCTTTAGTGTGGCGGACTTCATGAATGTTTGGCCATGTTTACTTATTAGCCCAGGCAGACTTTATGACTTTCTTTCCATATTGCTAGGCGGACTTCATAAACTTCATTCCAAAAGGTGGCGGACTTCACAAACTTCTTTCCATAATGCTTAGGCGGACTTCCTAGCTAGCTTGCCAAATACTCTTCAAGGCTTGGGCGGACTTCCAAGGTTTCTTTCCAAGGCAAGGGCGGACATTGGAGACTTCTTTCCATGTTGCTTATCTCCTTATGGCGGACTTCAAGGTGGTCTTTCCATATCCTAGGCGGACTTTCTTCATGCCTTTCCATTGCCTATCCAAGTGCTGGGCGGACTTCAAGAAGTTCTTGCCATTCTCATTGCTCCTTCCAAGCAGACTTGCCATTGTCTTTGCCATCTCCATGGCAAACTTGGAAGCTCTTTGTCCTTGGGCGAATTTCTTCCGACTTACACCATTTTTCATCCTTGATCACCATGAATTTCATGCTTGTCTCTTTCTGGATCATCAAACGCTCGCCATATGCCTTGATTTTTCATTGCTTTTTGATTGATTTTTGTTTTATTTTTGAGATTTTTTCTCTGCTTTTTCAGCCTAAAGATGGAAACGTTGACTCTATTACCTACAAGACTTGGCACTTTCTAAAAATAGAAAAAGCAAAAAAGCAAACTTTCTAAAAATAGTAAATCCTAGATTGATCCAAAAGTGCCAAAAATGAAAAAAGCAAAAAAATAAAAAAAAAACAAAATCCCTAAAAAGTAGGAAGTGTCAGAATTGACTCAAAGCACAGGCGATCCTCATCTTCCGGACCTTCTAAGAACTTCCATGACGTCTAAGCACCGTTTCGGGCTTGAATTCTCTACTTGGCTCGGGTGATGACTCAAAAACTCTAACATGAAACTCTCGGAGCAAAAGAACTTATGAAATTGCAACCCTAAAAGCGAACCACCGAGGATCCCCATTTGCAATGGGGCGATGTGTGAAATAGGTCACAACAAGACCCCCACCAACCCACCTCCAGTGCCACCATCCCACCACCAATGTTGTTGTCTCCAAGACACCACTAGGACTTTGAGGATGTTGGGGTGTCCTCAAGACATCTAGGGGACTCCTAGTTGTCTCCAAGATGTATAATTCTTATACTTATATATCTTTTTATAACTATTTTTTCAAGTACTATATGTATTTCAGCACCCTGCTGCCCCCCTCGTCGCCACCCCCCCCCTTCGTCCCCCTGCCGTCCCCAGAACGCGTCCCCTGTCGTCCCCCTATCCCCATCCCCGCGACCTCATGGAACACTACTCTCAATATGATTGAGCAATGATGGTTTTGGTACAAGGGAACGGCGGTAGAACACTAGGCACACCACCCCATATGGATGGCAAGGGCCACATGGGGCCAAGAGGGGCATAATGCTCTTGGGCACCTTATCAGACTATCATACTCAAGGAAGAATGAATTAGGAAAATCCAAAGAAGACTCAATATGCTTATAAAATGATGTTGCCGTTATTTATAAATGTTTACTAACCTATTTGCAGATCTTAAACAGGTAGTTGTATCATTAATCTTACTTTCCTTGTCTTATTTACATACTCGAATGAGAGCATTGTTGTACCCCAAAATTAAAATTTTTGTTACACTTAGATATTTTGAAGAAATGAGTAAAAGTCTTGTCAAATCAGTCAAAAAGGTCAAAATTTGGGTGTGCATGTCTTGCATGAGGGGTTAAAACGCAAAATTTTCAAAATCTGACGATCTGGGTCTACTAAGAGCATCTAAATCTACAAAACCCAGATCTCAGTTTTTCATCCCTAAATTTTAGGAAAACTGCTATTTTTAGAAATTTTCTCGAAATAGTAACGTTTTTTGGGTTTTTTTTTTGGGTTACTCTCGAAACGGATATTGGCAAAATTTTCTAAAAATAGAAAGTTGGTCCGACAGGGTCCGAACTGATTTTGATTGGCTCAAAATGCGTCCATATCAGGCTGGTGTAGTCAGAATCTTAAAATAATCAGTTTTGCCCTACTGGGTCTATTCCGCTTTTCAGAAGCATATCTGGAGCTACGAGGTCATCAATGGAGGTCATTCAGCTGCCAGGCGTTAGTTTCAGCATTCAAACTTTCAGCGGAAGATGAAGTGATGAACATGCACGAAGAACGAGAAAGAAAATTGAAAATTCATGAAAATTTTCTAACACTGGCAAGTTTGGGTGCCCCTGTTGAAGAAAGGCGCCCACCTTTTTAGGGCATCAAATGTCAGATTTAGGGTTTTCACCTCCAGTCAAACTTGTTCAGTTCTCTGCCAGCTCCGTGATGGGTTCAGCAGTACAGTTATTAGATTACTCAGTCATCCGGAATTCAGCGCCGAACGGGAGGTTTCAAACTGAAGTCAACGTAAAGAATTTGGAAAAGATTACAAAATTGACTAAGTGTTGAAAGTTTGGGCGCCCCTGTTGAAGAAGGGCGCCCAACTTTTTGGAGGGGTAAATTCAGCAGCCATGATCCAAAAGTATGCCCAATCTTTTCAGATTCCGCCCAGCTTCGCGATGCCTGTCTTCGTCAACATATTCAACTGGTCGTCTTCTGGCAAATTCAGATCAAAGACGAAGGTTCAGAGTGAAGGTTTCAAACTTTAAGTTGAAAATTACGAAAAATGGTTAAGTATGGGAAGAATGGGCGCCCCTGGTGAAGAAGGGCGCCCAAGTTTTCAAAGGCCCAAATGAATGAACTTGCAGATGTGTGTCTAACGAAATCTCTTCGTAGTTGATCCAGCTTTCCAGCGAGACATTCGGCATGTCAATCGGAGTTTGCAGTCACCAGATACGAAGAGCTGAAAATGGGGTCCGACGAAGGCCCCAGTCAAGAAAGGCGCCCAGACTTTTGGAAGCCTTAAACTCACTTTTGGGCAAAGTTCATTCCAGAAGACCCCTCTTCATTCTTCGTCAGCTTTGCGATGAGTATAACATCCAGTCAATCCGACGCCCGGAGCTCCAGATCCGACGAGATCTTCTGCAGAAGAGGATTTAATGAAGAAATTTGAAGATCAGAAAATGGCTATCTCTGGGAGAAATGGGCGCCCCTGCAAGGAAAAGGCTCCCATGAATTCGGAGGTCAAGATGAAGTCGTTCGCCAGAGATGCCTCCAGAACTTCTTTCTCAGTTTCAATCAGGCTCCGCCGTGAAACCTTCAGCTCGCCTGTCGGGTTAATCTATCAACGAGAAATCAAAGGCGAAGTAGCATGTCAAAATGAAGGAAAGTTGAAAAAGCTAAAATTTTGACTAACATTGGAAGAAGTAGGCGCCCCTGTTGAAAAAAGGCGCCCAAAGTTTCATGCCTTAGAGAAATTTCAAGGATTTTCAAAATTTTCAAAATTGCAAGAGGAGAAGGATGGCGTCCAAATTCAAAGAGACTGAGTTTTAGGGTTTTCAAAATAAAAGCAAAAAGAAAGCAAAACCTAAATCAAACCCTAAGTCTATTTAACACTTCTTTTCAATGTATTTTTCATTATTTTTACAGGTAGCATCCAGAGGAGAAAGTTGGAGCAGCAAGTTTGAAGAATTTTTGTGATTCAAGAATCCATAGTTGCTGGTTTTACATCAGATTTTTCAGACCAGCAAGCATAAAACCCTTGTTTTTCATTCTTCTTGTTCCAGAAGATCAAATTTTTCAAGCTGAAGGCTAAGGCTTTCCATTTTTCAGTCATCTCGGTCTTTTTGCCTCAATCTTCTGAAGAATTTTTCAAGAACTTCATCAAGTTGCAGCAAGTGTTTTTATCTTGCATGTCAGTGAAAACCTCAGTGCATTCAAATTTCAACCATCTGGGTCCTTTCCAATCAGTCTTCTAAAGAAAACCCATATAGCAGCTTTTTTCAAGAAAATTTCAAAACCTAGGGTTGGCTGCTTTTCCGATCAAACGTCAGGGTTTTGCAAATCTAATCAACTGGGTTCATTTCTAATCACATTCTGGACAAAACCCAGATGCCAACTTTTTTCGGGAAAAATTGAAGAAATTAGGGTTTGCTGCTTTTTCAGGCAAAATTCAAAATTTTCAAAAACGGACAATCTGGGTTGCCTTGCATCGATATTCTAAGCAAAACCCATATCTCAGAAAAATTTCTCAAAAATTTGTCCGTTGGAGCACAAAATCAGCATTCTAAAATAGAAATTGTTCAAGACTTGTCTGAAACAAGGCGAGTTTACAGTCATTCTTCAAGTTTTCTGAAATGGAGTACACTCCTAATGTTTTCAAGTCTGAATCAGCTCTCTTTCACAATTACATCAAAACAGCTGAGACGGACTTGCATCATGTCAAGCCGGTGTTCGATTACATGCCTTGGAGAGAGCAGCAACACTTCAATCAAGAACCACAGGACATTCGGACTCCTCGCAAAGGATCAATTCCTATATCGGTTCAGAGCCTTGAGTTCGTAACGCTTGCATTAAGCATTACAACCCAGTTACTAGGGAAATCCAGTCAGCAGATGGTAGATTGATTTGCAGTATAAAGCCTGATGTGATTGAGAAGTGTTTTCCATTCCCCATGGCCTGAAAGCGTTACTCTCTCAAAGGGTGAATGTGAAAGGATATGGAATATGCACAAGGAAAAATACAACAAGAAGATTGTACCGAAGTGAATGAAAGAAAAACATAAGACTGCCAAGTCACACTTCGATGATGTCAACAAAGTTCGAGAAAGCGGCCAGTGATGTCGAAGATTTCCTGAGATCTATTGCAGATGCTGAAGATATTCTTGAAAAGCGGTGTTTTGCTATTGAGGGCATAGATGCACCGAAACCGGGACACAATCTCGACTTCCTAGCGGATGTGATCGAGCTTTAAAGCAGCTTTCTTCTAGAAGCTTTCTTTCCCGCTTTCTTTCTATTCTTGGAATAATCCTTATCCATTCTTTGAGGATAGAAAGAAGATAAGATGTAATAGTTGGCGTTTCCCGCTTTTACTGCTTTCTAGGGTTTTATCTTTCTAGATTTAGTAATAAAGTTTGCTAGAGCAAACCCTAGATTAAAAAGGAGATTTTAGGGTTCCCTACTCCTCTGCTTCTCTATAAATAAGAGCCTTTGCTCATTTAGTTTCTTTAACGGTTATTGTCATAGCAAATTGCGAGCCTGAATTGCAGCAAATTGTTATTCAGTTTCAGTTCACTTAGTTGGAACCGTGCTATGAGAACAAAACGCTGAGCCTATTGTGCCTTCTATTTGTTGCTCAAGTATTGTTCATTTGTGTTGTGATAAGCAAATTGTTGAGCCTCTTTAGCCAACAAGGAGTTAGTGAGATTGCTGTTTTCTATTGTGTTAAGAATAAATTTGCAAGCCTCCTTAGCTGCAATTTCTTGTTCAAGGCATGTTAGAAGTGAGCTTTGTTTAGAGATTTGAGTAATAAAATCATGAGCCTCTTTTGCCTTGGTCCAAAATCTCAGATTTCGTTATTTGTGTTCTACTTTTATGATCTTTATTTCAGCTTGGTGAAGTGTGTAGGTGTTCGTTGAAAGAGAGATTATTGAAGTATTTTTGTAAGAAAATCTACCTTGTTAATTTCTAACTTCTCTTGCTCTGCTATTACTTGAGAGGTTAGGAACGTCTTTAGTTTAAGTTAGTCGTAGTTGAACTTCTTATCAGAAAATCTCAGCTGCGGCGTTTGTGTTTAAAAAACCTTGTGCTCTAAGCTGATCAAAAGATAGGCAACTTAGTTTTAGTTTACTTTCTTTCAAACACCATCAGCAAGAGGGAGCTTCCCCTCCTAATTTGAAGAGCAGTTTATCTGTGCATAGCTGTCCGTTTTCAAATCCGCATTCCAGAGGTGCGAATTTAAACGCCAACAAGCATCATATAATATTGTCTTGTAAATATTTTCTAATTCTGTCTTGCAAGGACCTAGTCAAGTTATAGATATTCCCTAAACCAAACTTCTAATTTAAAATTGATAAATTAGGGCAGATTTAGGGGTTTCCAAATTTGGGGACATTACAAGGACAAAAGAATTTGTACTAGCAACGACAAAATTTCAAAAATTATTTCCAGCTATTGCCATTGGGCAGTGACATGGAAGCAAATCCCTGCCAAAGCTATATCTTGATAGGCATCATAAAAATGGGTTCTTGTTTGAACTAATGATTATGTTAGAGAAAAATAAAAAGGGAAAAGATGCTTACAAAAGTTACTGTAGCAGTGAAATTGAATCCATTAATAGTTTTGTGTAGTTAAAGAAAGTAGTTTTCAATAACAGTGAATGGTGGAGAAAATCATCACAAAAATATCTGCTGAAGAGCTGATACACTTACTTCCTTTCTGGCAACCATGCAGATGACAAGTTTGCACCAACTTTTGATTGATTATTACAGCATTCCACAACTTTAAGAGCAACGTTTTCACACTGCCAGTAAAAAGCAGGAGCAATAATCCAGACCTAGTTAGCATTCTATACAAAGATAAAAATTTCCTACACAAAAAGATATATTAGCATAGCAAGGGACTAAAGCTTACACACAAGAAACTAATTCCTTATACATATTCAGTTCCTTTTCAAACCATGAAAATCTAACCTCTAATAACATCCTACAATAATGAATAGCAAAGAAGACCTTGAGAACCCCAACCCTACAACTGAAATTGGCAGCTATAAGACGGACATTTCTGAAAAAATGGATCAAAGTTGCTGGACCAAATTGCAATTTCCAATTGTGAAGCTTGTCTTGGACCAAGGAGTCAGGAGTTCATTGATGTTCAGTGAGTGCCGTGCAAAAGAAACTGCGCTCATGTTAGAGGAATGTACGAGGTGATCTGCAGCATCTCAAGGATGCCTTAAAATAGGGGCGGGTGTCTAAAGCAGGAAACTAAGAATGACAATTTCACCAGTTTCTGCAAACATCAAAAATGTGTCAACTGTGGAGATTTTGGAGTTGTCTCCAGGTAAAAATGCTGACAATGTCTCAACCATGGCAGTTTCAAATTTTCCCCCTTGCGGGACCAGACGGTGTAGATAGAGCAGGGAATGCAAAGGTATTTTGCCATTACAATAGGGTTTCTCAATGTTAGATCTTCCTTTTAGCACCAAGCGAGAATGTAGGGAAATCATTAATGACTTGCAAAACATGTTGCAGGTGTTTAGAGTTGGTTGTAACTACTGTTGAAGTTCTAGTTCGCTCTAGAGGCATTGTAAATGCTTGTATTGGATTGAAAGATAATGCCATGAGGAGAAAAAGCTCACTCTTTTGGAGTTTTCTTCCCTATTGAGGATTTCTTTACATGTAACCATGTTTTTCAGTCTGTGTGTATGCTTCTCTTGCATTCTTTGTGCTCATTTCATGTTTCCTTATGTGTTTGCCACTAATATGAAAATGATATATCATTAGTACATCCTTTTAGTAGTGGAGATATGGTGCTTTTGAGGTGTTTTCCAAGGTTAACAAGCAAGAATCAGTAATCATTGGAGATATATCATTAGTACATCCTTTTAGTAGCGGAGATATGGTGCTTTTGAGGTGTTTAGAGTTGGTTGTAACTACTGTTGAAGTTCTAGTTCGCTCTAGAGGCATTGTAAATGCTTGTATTGGATTGAAAGATAATGCCATGAGGAGAAAAAGCTCACTCTTTTGGAGTTTTCTTCCCTATTGAGGATTTCTTTACGTGTAACCACGTTTTTCAGTCTGTGTGTATGCTTCTCTTGCATTCTTTGTGCTCATTTCATGTTTCCTTATGTGTTTGCCACTAATATGAAAATGATATATCATTAGTACATCCTTTTAGTAGTGGAAATATGGTGCTTTTGAGGTGTTTTCCAAGGTTAACAAGCAAGAATCAGTAATCGGTGAATGCTAGGATAGTATCTCCAACACTTTACAGATCAAGTGGTATCAAAGCAAGGCTACAGACATCCTTGCGAGTGTGTGACAGGTTATGCCATCAACAAGATCAAGTGGAAGGGGAGATTTGTTCCTGTTTGAGCCCAAAAATGGGACTAAAGAGTGGACAAGGACAGCTAGGTCAATGGAAAGAGAAGAGGGTGATGGAGAAACTCAGTTCCAAAAATTGGAGGATGATGTTGCAAGAATCTCCAACATGGTGGAAAAGATTGATAGACTTGAAAGCATAATGTTTGCCTTAACTGAGAAATTAGGTATGGCTAGAGGTCACTAAGATGAGAAAGAGCCCAAGAAAACCAAGCAAGTAGGAGAAACATCTCATGGAGGAGTTTTCAAAGTTGAAGCCAAGATTGACATGGAACCTTTTGATTGTGAAATAAATCCTGAGAAGTTGGATCAATGGGTTTCACCAGAGGTGTATTTTAGTCTCCATAGATGTCTCCTTATCAACAAAATGCATTTTCACAGCTCAACCTTTCCAGGCATGTTCTCATGTGGTATGAGAGTTGTGCACATTCCTTGGAATTTCAAAAGGTGCTACCAATCTCCAAGTAGGAGGATTTCAAGGGTCTGCTCAAGAAGCAATTCTACCCTATTTTCTATGAAGAACAGAGAGTTATGCAATGGCATAACCTTGGACAAAGGCAAGAGGGGGTCCAATTGGGAAAGGATGTTTTGGGCCATGAGGTGCTAATGAAATAGATAGGTGGATTGTACAGATATCTAAAGGGACCTGTTCTAATGGCCAAACCACAAGACATTGATGAGGAATGTGCACAAGCACATTACCTAGAATTAGACAAGAAGAAAAATTCTACCTACGAGCAAAACCATAAGGGTAAAGAGCAATAACATAGTGGAGATAAAAACAGGGGCAAAAACAAACAAAAAATGCTACTACCATAGTCAATAGATAAAGTTTTTGCTGAATGAATTGTAAATGTATAGGGGGGAAAAGATGGATATTTACATTTCCTTTTGTAGAATGATACAAAAAGGATTATTCATTGTGTTCTTCAAAAACCATGGTATGCAAACTAGGGCTTTAAGGAAAGAATTTTAGAATATGAGTCAATCAATACCGAAGGCCATTTCTTGGACCCCTAATCCTACCCAATGTGATATTCTTGCTAACTCCACCCCCAAATGGCTTGAAATTAAACCCCTCCCCCCTCCCCCCCTCAAAAATTTGTGTGCTTTTATTCCTTCAACTCTTAAACCTTTGGGAAATGAGTTGCAAGTGGAAGAAACATGATCTACCCTCCCACATATCAATGCAAGGGTTTTAATCTGTCTAAATCCTTGTGTGGATAATCTAGATATTCTATGTTTCTAGTTGGGAAACAATCAAGTATAGTGTGAAATGGAAATACTAGGAGGCTTGAATGCATGTTTCCTTTTCAAGAAAGATGGGCAGCGAAGAAGAGATTTTCCAAAAATATTAAGAACATCAATAGACCTGTAGCTGGTGGTTCTCAAGCCTTTAATGAAGACTACCCCTATATGAAAGTAGAAAAAAGGGATTACCCCCACCCAATGAATAAGGAGCCCTTTTTTGAAAATATGAAGCTGATATGATTAATATAGATGTGAATGAGTTTATCACTATGGAAGTAATTCCCATCAAAATGGAAGATCTTCAATCTTGCAAGGAATATATTGTAATCCCCACAAAATTGCCTTATATCAATAAGGAGGCCAATCCAATTAGTAGTCCCCAAGGTGTAATACCTAGGAATTAAAAAATGCCCAAGAACTTGTTCTTGAAAACTGAAAGAAAAGTCTCAAGTTGCCAATTAAGCTACTCCTCCCATTGCTACCCAAGTTCTTCAAAACATTGATTCTAGGGTTCCCAAAAAAAACTTGCTCATACAATTTCAATGGATAAATCCAAAAGCCAAAAAGCTATTCTTCACTCCATTAATCCTTTGTTCTGGGAGGAGATACTTGGTCAAGAAAGTGTTGCTCCAAGGATATGCAATGATATGGTGGAGGAAGGAATAAACAGAATGAGAAAACATACCAAATTCAATTGTTTCTAATCAAAAAGTGGTAAAAGCAGGAAGGAAGAAATAAATTCAAAATTCTTTGATCTATTGTACGAAAACCAAAGACCTTCCACCACCTCCCCCTCCCCCAATCTGTAAATGAAGCTAAAATGTGTCAACTAGGAATCCCTTCATATGGAATACATTTTAAGAGATTTTTGTAACAATAAGCCAAAGATGGATTATTTGCTCCTTCAAGAAACTAAAGCAATGAGCTTCCAACTTGAATGTGCCCTCCAATTTGTATGGAGGGACTCCAAGTTCTATTTCACAAACTATGCCCAAGAAAATGGCAGTGCTGCTATTTTGGTTGCCTCTAAATGGGCTCCCTTTATCAATAAATCAAGATGTTCTTGTAATAGAGTGGTCTGAGTGACTCATGAAAGATGACGTCCAATTTGACATATGTTATGTATATGCCCCTAATGACTACAAGGAGATAAATGTACTATGGGAATCGATTTCCCCCTCCCTCCCCAATTTTCCTTCAATTATATGTGGTGACTTTAATATGGTTGAACAAAATGAAAAAAAAAAATTGGCGGAATTCCAATGTCTTGGAAAAGCAATTAATAGTATTATTGGGCAAAATCCAAGAGGATTCTAAACTTAATGGACCCACTTGAGAAGAAGAAAGTTGATAGTAAGGGTATTTGCTATACATGGTGCAACAATGAGAATGCAAGCAATATGGTCCATTCAATACTTGATAATTTTTATGCTCACAAATGTTTCTTTGGTTTTGAGGTGGCAAAGAACAATAACTATGTCCAAGTTTCCCCTTTTACAATGTTTGATCATTACCCTATTTAAGCCATTTTAAATGTCAAGGAATTTTCTGGTCATAATAGAAATGACGGTTATTTCAAGTTGAACAACTTTAGATTTCCTAAATCTTACTCTAACACCACTACATTGGGCCCTTATTTTGTTGGTGTTGGGGGAGGGTAAGTGTAATGAACCGGACTAATTTTTTTGTTATTTTTTCAAATGCGATTACAAGCAACACACACCCGTTAAAGTTAGCTCTAAAACCAAAACGTTGCATAAGCAACTCTAACCAAGAATGTACACCAGGATCCCAATGTGGGCAAGGTGTGAGCATGTGGTCAGAGGATCTAATGCAGATGCAAACTGAAAGGGAACTCTAACCAAGAATGCATCTAGGACAGACGAGCATATGGTCAGAGGATCTAGATGCAAGATGAACTGAAGTAACCCTAACCAAGGATGGCGCCGAGCGATGGCGAGCATATGGTCAGAGGGTCCCTACAACTACTAACTGAAAGTAAATAGGTGGCAAGCCAACCTCTTCCACTTATGCAGCAGGAAGTACAATAAAGTAAATGAAATATATAGAGGAGAATTGCTGATAGTACTACTAATCAGCTTACAATATGTTAGAATGCTTGCAAGAGCCCAGTAATTCAAGTTCTTCAATGCTGCAATAATATATAAGACTTCTTCAATGCTTAACAAACCTCTCCAAACTCAGACTCCTCACAAATCTGCATTTATATAGGACTGATATAACAGACCAGCGACTGAAATGAAGCAATCAGCAACTCTAGAACCCACCAAAATACTCACAACTCACTCAATACTTGCCGGAATGACATGAGACTTGATGCAAACGAATGCTAGGATGATGACAATGAGACCTAGACTAAGAAATGACCAACAAAATGCAATATTATTTTTGTGCACACTTTCCAAGACAGCCCAGAATGGTACGGCCAAGGAGAGGGGCGATTTTGTAATATAAAATTCAAAACTACATTAAAAAATCCACAACTTTGCAAGAATGGTCGCCCCACATAGAGAAATGGATTTAAGCAATACCCAGAACAATGATATTTTTATTTCATGAGATATGAGCAATTCTTACAATCAGCTATGATATTCAGCAACTCTAGAAAACTGACTAATATGCAAAGAAACTGAACTAAGATGCTATAGACTCAAATGCAATGCTGAAATAAACTCACTTACAATCTACCTATCAACTAGTTGCTATCTTTCAAGCAAGAAGATGAGCCAAGCTAGGAGGTGTGCTTTACTCGAAGCAATCTGTCACCATTTCGGCAGCATGACTTTATTGAAAATATGAGATGATCAACTGAAGAGAAGAGGTCTCCTTTTATAAGCTTGAAGAGAAACTCCAGAAGTCTCTAGAAGGTGACCCAAAAACAGAAGTCAAGGCAATTCAAATTTAGGTTGACTCTTTTCCCTCCAAGGTGGCGTCCACTTTCAAAGAAGCAATAATATTTACTTTTTTTCCATTAAAATAGTCTTCCCTTCAAGTTGGCGTCCAACTCTCCTTAAGCATTTTTGAACCTTTGATTCATTTAATCTTTCTTGATAAGGCACTCACCCATAAAGTCCCCTTTTTAAAACAACATAAAGTTAACATGCTAGGCCAAGGGGTTATAATATTAAATATAACATTATAATATGAAAATAATTTATCTCTCCATAAAAATGCCCCAAAAATCCAGAAACAGTAATACCAACTGAATCGCCTGAATTAGAGGACCAACTGAACTGAAACCAAACTATCCACTGCCAGAAATAGAATTTACTAAAAATAGTAAATTCATGAAGTTGCTCGGAATACCAAACAGACTATACCACTGCGAAGCTTTCTAAAAACCCAGAAAGAATCCGCAATCCAAATTCCAAACTTCAAGCAACCACCTCCTCAAAAATAGGAAACCCTAATTTCACCCTACGAGTAGCCTACGGGTCTCCGGAATAGGCCAACGGTCAACTGAATCGATCACAATTGAGAAGGGGACATTACAGTAAGGTGGGGTCAGTCATGTGAGGGGTGGGGAGTTTTTCCAACGCGGTTTTCGCTTCTGTTTTTGGTTTGGCGCAGGGGTGGCTGCTTGCATGGTAGTTGTTGGGGGTCCAGGGGACCCTCCCAATCTATCATTTAAAGATGCTCTCAATGTGAATGAGCCTTCTTCATCTGAATATGAAAAATTAATTCATTTCTTGGTGCATGCAATGAATGAAATCAAATCTGATAAGTGATCGATTAATAGTCCAAAATCCAATGGATGCCTGGAGAAATGCAAAGATCAGCCTATTCTAGTTATTAACCTGGAATCTGTTGTTGACAATGTTTTTTATTTGTCCGAGCATGCCTTAATATGCAAGTTTATGGGTATCCAAATCTCTTTGCTTTTTTAGGAGGCTTGGGCTTGAAGGAATTGAAATCTTGAAGGTGATATAGAAATCATTCTAGCTGCAAACAAATATTTTTTTGTGGTGTTTTCAAGAATGGCAGATCAGAATATGATTTTTGAGGGAGGACCTTATTTTCATAATCAAGTGAGTTTACTTATTAAACCTTGGCATGTACGATTTGATCCAGTGCAAGAGCTTCTGTCTAAGATTCATGTCTAGATTTGCCTCCCTCAGCTTCCAATGGAGTTCTAGAGACAAAATGTTCTGCAATCCATCACCATGGTTATTAGGAAACCCTTGGGTCCTTCTCACTATACACTTGACAAAAAGGTAGCAAATTTCGCCCACCTATGTGTTGAAATTAATTTGAATAATCCTCTTCCTAATTCTCTAGGGATTAGATTGGGTAGTATGAAGTGGATTCAAAATCCCTTTTGCTGTCATGCATGTCATGAATACAGACAACTACAAAGAAATTTGTACAAAGATGGGTCCTAGAGCCCCTCAATCCTTTACTAAGATGCAAACAGTCAATTTAAAAGCAAAAAGAAAGGCCCCAATCTAATCAAAAGAGACAAACTCAAATGGATTCATTCCTGTGAAATCTCGTATGCTTGTGAATCATCAACATAAAGATACTCCTAAAGGGGTTTCTAACTGTTAGTTTTGGATCGGATTTAACAGAAAACAGAAAAGTGAACACAGAACAATGAACACAGATTTTATCTTGGGAAAAGCCTCCTACTCAAGGGAAAAACCCAGCAGCAAATTATTCTCTTATAAATCAGAAATAATAGTGCAGAAGTAGCACTCAAAATTAGGCCCTAGAAAGGCCGAATATCATACAATAGACCAGCACTTGAAGATAGTGTGAATTCCTTAGTTACAAAGAATATCAACTCTTCTTCTTGAAGCAAATCTGCTCCTCTTGAATGCGAATCTGCTTCTGAAGGAAATCGAATTTTGGAATGGAATGAATGACTTGAATAATGAGGAGACTCTTTCTCCATTATATACAAGACTAGGCGAGCTCTCCTCGTGAGCTGACCTAGGAAATATAAAATTTGTCTTATAATTGATAGGCCGACTTGCCTTGAACCTTCATTCTTTGGGAAATACCTCCCGCAGCTACAAAAACACTAACACTCCCTCTTAGCTAGGGAGGTATTTTCAAATATCTAGTCATGGATTCTCTCAACATGACGTCCACAATGGCTACATCCAATTGTGGAAAACACAGCTCAGTCTCAGAGATGTGATGAGTACAAGGGCTTTAACCTAATATTTCTCAGTCTCAGAGAAATATACGCTACAAGAGCTTTCACCTCATATTTCTCAGTCTCAAAGAAATATACGCTACAAGCACTTTCACCTCATATTTCTCCGTCTCAAAGAAATATACACTACAAGGGATTTCACCTCATATTCCTCCGTCTCAGAGAAATATACGCTACAAGGGCTTTCACCTCATGTTTCTCCATCTCAGAGAAATATACATTACAAGGGCTTTCACCTCATATTTCTCCGTCTCAGAGAAATACACATTACAACAAATCTTAATGATGTTGTGACTCCCTCTAGAGCTGGATTGCTTTCCTCAACACCATTTTTGACCCTGCCATATTTTAATCCTGATTTCAGAACCTTAATCCTCTTCTTGGACATGATCTCAACTCGTGCCTTGAATTCTCGAAATCTAACTCCCTCTGAATGGCAGTAGTGTAATCGAGGGATGAATCCATATCCATTGGAGCCTCCCTCTCCTCACTAACTATCTCCATGTAATATCCTTTAGGTCACCTAAAGGCTACCTCCTCTTCAAAGGTGGCATCCCGGCTTATTTCAAGCAAGGCATTCAATGATGCAATAATATCAAACTATTCAACCAATTGTTTGTTGCAGTAGTAGTCTTCAGTGAATAAGCGGTACTTCACCAATAATCTCCAAGAATCGTCACCTCAAATAATGAAGTCTTCAATATATCTTCAAATAATCCAACACCTAGAAAGAGATTATTCCATGCTTATGTGCTTTGCCAACACAGTGTCGACTGAGGGAGAATCGATCCCATTCGGAATATCATGATTTCTTTATGAGACCTGTGATAGCCGCTCCATTACAATATTTTTGTCCTTCCAGTCGCATCCAAAAAAAAATGCATATATGGGGAAAATTGGTCAGGAAATTGTTCCAATATGTCTACCACCAAAGCTGATCCTTAAGCCAAGATGAGGATTAAACATCGCAGTGTTTTCTTCATAAACAAATCCAAGTCCAACCCTTCCAATAGCAAATGGCTTTTCAAGTTTACTGTCTTGCCTACTACAACCTTTGCCTAGTATGAACTAAAGTTATTTTGAACTAAATCGTCAAGCGATGGAAGTAGGCTCAAATGACTGACTCTAAGATTTCCCCTCCCTTGCAGCTGGCTAGAAATCCAAACTTCTAACCATACCGATTCGTGTAAATAGTGAACTCTATACCCATAGTAGATCTGAACTTGTGGAAGAATCAGTCTCTAGTATCCTAGATTTGATATTTGTTTGCGACACCCATTTACAAAATGCCTTTACGAGCTCCAATATGTAGAGGAGCCCAATCACTGTCATCTCTTTCACGAAGTTGGGCATCGACCGCCTTCCTCCTTCGCTCCGCCGTGAGAGAAACTAGAGCAAGCATTCAAGTGCAGACAAACACAATGTCTTTCCCTTCAAGCCTCACGAGATAGGGGATCAAGGATGCATGAACATAACTTTACTTCGTGAATTCCCTGAACAAAGGACTCCCGAGATCCCTTCCTTCCCCTTTCTACTCTCCCTCAAATGCTTAAACCATCATCGGCATCTGAACACCAATCTATTGTCCTTTCCGCCCTTGAATTCCTTATTCAATCTCTGATAATTAATCCATCATCCTTTTGCTCCTCGATCCATCCTGCATTTTAAAGAGATTAATAATAGTTCACAAAATCAAACTACCCTGATACAAATGAAGCATGTAGTCATCTAGCAAATATCATTAGATAGAACAATTAAAGAAATGATACATAATAGAACTTATCTTTGCTGATTCAATTGCAGCCATTTTTCTCCTCCCGACAACCATCATCTTCGCCCGATGATGTACCCTATAACACCATTATAGAATGGAAAAATTTTACATAGAATCATACGCTCCCAGGATTCTCGAGCTTTTCCTCCTATCATTCCATTTACTCTATTCCTTGATAGGTCGCTGGCCATATCCTTATTAAATGGAAAATTGAGACATCAAATGGTAAGTTCTTTTTTCTTTTTTTTTATTTGGTGACCATCAACTAGGGTAGAATCAAAGCATGTCTCCAATGAAGAATCATTTCTCCAGCAGGCATGTCTTCCTCACAGGATACCTCAAGCTCTTCCTCCCTTCTCAAAGAACGCACATATACCTCACACATTTTGGAGAGATGGTCATTATCCATAAGGAGTTGCAAGTAGACATCCTCCATCATAGGCACGGTCCTTTGAAACTCTTGAAGTTGTGTGAGGTAGAGGACTTCTTTCAAGTGCTCATCCTTTCCTTCGATCTTCATTTTCTCCTCCAAGTGATGTGGCCCACACATAGCTCATTCATGCCTCCATGAATCAACTTCTTCATTATGCCCAGGTGTGAAGACAATATTTAGCATCTCCTCAAGAGAGGTTCGCCTTAGCCTTATGATGTTCACCCATGGTGAATTGTGATGAGCCAAACTGGACTTGACTCAAAACCCCCAAATTTAATTCTTGAAATTCTCTTTTGAAACCAACACGAGCCTCTACTGCAATGATCTCATGGTGCTTGTAGGTCTGATTAGGGTGTGGGTGTTTGTCTTTCTTGTGTTACTCGTGTTTGATGATTAATGCCAATGATAGACATAAATTTAACAAGCATGTGCATATAATGGGAACACAAGATATACTAAACTAATATGACAACTCAATAATGACTTGATTTAATTGCCAAGACACTTTCTTCATACATAATAGATTGCATCCAAAATATAACTTTCATTAGGTTTCAACAAATACATCAAATAACATAGATTTTAACTTACAGCCAAAATCACTGTGAATAGTGATTTGCTACAGTACCCGCGCCCATTAAAATGCTCAAACAAAATTACATACGCATTTCTCCTTCCGAAATCTTGTTGGAAAAACTTCTAATGATGAGGGCGCCCACTTTAGAAGAGAAAACAGCCACTAAGAGAAGGCGTTTTAATTACTTGATGAAGATGAAACCCTCCAATGGTGTGGCTGGCTGTAGGTGATCAAATCAGCTCTCAAAAACTTCATTAAATGCAAACAACACCTTCAGGATGGCGTATGGAGTCTCTATAATCAAATACCCTTCCAATAGATGACTTCAACAACTTATAACCAGCAGATTCGAGCTCCAAATGCAGCAACAAGAAATTAACCAGCACTTTAGGGTGGTCTTTCACACCTTCAAGATGCCAAATCCTAACTACAAGCCCAAACCAGGCTTACCCACTGCTGAAATTGAGAAACCCTAGTTTCTCTCTTCCACAATCTCCAACTCCCAAGTTTCATTCAACAAAATATCATCATGCATGAGAAGTTCGAACTTTCTCTTTTCCTTTTATAATTTTCACTTGAAATCACTATTCATTAAAAAAACACTATTCACTTAAGTTATTTCTTTTTTCACTTTATCAGTGAATAGTAACAACAAAATATAAAGTGACCCCTTTAACAAATAGACACATGGTCCCCAAACCTGAGTAAGTGAAATAAGTGGTGATGAACAATATTTTAAGCTCCAATTACACGCCAAACGCGCAAATTCACCACGTCACCGACTCCGGATACCAATACTGCTTTTAACCGACCAAGTGCCCGTTCAAGTGATCCTCTATCCAGACCCATTAGCCTACGAGGACCGACATTATAGGCTAATCCAATGACTCTGATGCTCACGAAAGAATGGGGACATTACATGAATGCTCCCAGCTGATATGAATGATGCTCTAAACCCTCTATGTGAATTGCTTTTCATTATTCTGCTTCTAGGTCTGCTCTTAATTGGACTGATTTTTCTTGCTAATCCTTCACATATGTGATGTCCCCATCCTAGTCAGCGCAGCTGGTTATGTGGTTAGCCTATCATTTTGATCCTTGTAGGCTAACAGATGTGTGCAGAGGATCATCTGAGGCAGTTACTCAATGTTTTGTAGCTTCAGTATTGCAGTTGTTTCAGGTTGGGCCTTCGCAGAATCTTCCAGAGTGGATTTTTAGAAACTTTCTATTTTTAGAAAGTTAGGTCAGGCGGAAGCTGCTATTTTGGGCAGGGCACCTGGTTCAGCTATTCAGCTCAGAATCGACTCAGTTCTTCAGTTGGATGATCAGAAGGAGATATAAGGAGTATTTAATGATTATTAAATATTTAATATTTTGACTTTATATTAAAGTCACTTTATTAATATATTTAAATATTAATAATTAAATGGGATATTATAAAGTATTTTTAATACTTTATAATAAAGTGATATAATTGACATAATGAATAATTATTATTCATTTATAAGACGTCATTTAATTATTTATAATTTCTCCTAAGTCTTAAAGGCGAATTTAATCATTTCATTAAATGATTATTAAAAAGAGCTGTTGGGTCGAATTTCTCAAGGGAAATATATATACACTGGAAAGACAAATCGAACCATTATGATATGATATTCTAATTTGTCTTATTTTGCTCTGAGCATTGGAGTTTGCAAAACCTAGGGTTTCAGCAGACGATTCGTTTCTGGAGAACGATACCTCTTCAGGAATTGGCAGACTGAGACTGTGCAATACCAGTTGAAGCTTGCATCTTGGTGACTTCATTCAGAAGTTGCAGTTGAGTACATTGAGTTGATTTCAGGAAGAATATTCAGAGAACTTCATCAGTTAGCAGGGGCGACCCATCAGAGGTTGATTTTACAGAGATCTGGCATCTCTCATTTGAGCCGTACCATATTCTTATTTGCTGCTGCAGCAGGGCCGTACTTTTTCTGTACCTTCAAGGCCGTACCTTTCTCTCAGGAAGAAACGCATTCATTATTCAGTCTTTGGCAGAGGGTTTCATAGCGCCTTGGATATCTGGAGTCTTTGCAACGTTTTCTGAGTCCAGAGAGTCATTGGTTCTATCAGCCGTACCATTTCATTTGTCTTCTGGCGCCTGCAAGAAGAAAATCAGGTTCCTTTATAATAAACTTGTATTTCATTCATATATTGTTATTTGCCTTTGTAAACGCTCTGGAAGTGAAATAAAATGATGCGCCTACCTTCTCTGAACATTTTCAAGGCTTATTTAGAGGTTATTTATTTATTGTGAATTTATTATCAATTTTAGAGAGAAATCGCAGTTTTTCATGTTAATGCAAAAAACCACAAAAAAAAACTCAAAATACACAAAACTTCAAAAATCGCCTTATTCAGTCAAGGGCTTGGGTTGAGAACCACCAGGGTTCTTACAACATATATTTCTGCATTAAATCGGATCAGATTTCTTGAACCTTAGCTTTGATACCATGTTAGTTTTGGATCAGATTTAACAGAAAACAGAAAAGTAAACAATGAACAATGAACACAAAGATTTTATCCTGGGAAAACCCTCCTACTCGAGGGAAAAACCCAGCAACAAATTATTCTCTTATAAATCAGAAATAATAGTGCAGAAGTAGCACTCAGAATCAAGCCCTAGAAAGGCCAAATATCATACAATAGACCAGCACTTGAAGATAGTGTGAATTCCTTAGTTACAAAGAATATCAACTCTTTTTGAAGCGAATCTGCTCCTCTTGAATGTAAATTTGCTTCTTAAGGAAATCGAATTTTGGAATGGAATGAATGACTTTGAAAGATTCCGAGCCAATTTTTTTTTATTTTATTTTTTTTACCAAGTACACAACAATGCAGAGAGCACCCGTTAGGGTTAGATAATTCAAACCAGCAGATTACAAATAACTCGTTGCCAAGAATGCGCACTCAATCTCAACAAGAGAGAGACTGTCATATGGCAAGAGGATCGTCAGTGCCTTAAACAAAATGCAACTGAAGGTAACTCTAACCAAGAATGTGTCCGCGAAGGACGATCATATGGTCAGAGGATCTTCTACGCTACAAGTACTGGAAACAAACTCAACACCAAGCATGTGCTACCCAATCCAGTATGGAAAGGAGGCGACCATATGGTGGAGTGCTAAGAATTACAATGCAATTAAGGAAAATAAGCGGGAATGCTGAAAGTAAACTCAACACCCAGAATGTGCTTTCAAACTCGGAGTGGGAATGGAGCTACCATAGGGCGGAGATATAAAGAATTACAAAGCACTTCAGAATGTATAGTAATCGTTACAAAACATGATAAGCAAGATTAGAGAACGGCTGACAGTACTACTGTTCAGCTTACAATATGAAGAGAAATCGCATGCCAAGAGCATAGAATTAGAACAATACAGCGTACATCAATTAAGAGGATTCTCCTTGCTTAACAAGAATGCCAAGACCCTTTACTTCACTCAAATACCAAACTGAATATTCAGTTTAAGACAGATCTGCACTTTAAAAAGGTAAAACAGCAACCTAGCACCACACAAAAATGATCATATCTCACTCATTTCTAACCCTATTGACGTGAAATCAAATGCAAAACATTCTAATGATGATGACAATGAAGATGGATCACAAAAACTTCTCACAAAGACCCCTATTTATTTTGCACGGCTTCCAAAGCACTTACAAAGTGAAATTGCCTGGGGCGATTTACTTTAGATAATTCATAGACTTCAAATAAAATTCTGGAAACTTGCACAAATGGTCGCCCTACATAGGAAAATAGATTGGAACAGTACCCAGAACAATATTATTTCTGTTTCTTGAGTTGTGAGTAAAAACAACCTACAGCCATACAAAACCAGCAACTCTAAAATTGACAGAAAATACAATAACTCAACTACAAAATGTGAGAAGAACCAACTACAATGAAAGGAAACCAACTACAACTAAACCTCTCAACTAGTTGCTGTCTTTCAAGCAAGAAGAAGAGCCAAGCTAGGAGGCTTACATTCCTCGAAGCAATCCCAAAGCCAATCTGGCAGCATAACTTTGCAAATTCATTAGATAAACAAAATGAGGACCCCGAGCTCCAATTTATAACTTTAGAAGAGCTTTCTAGAAACCTCCAAGAAGGGCGCCACCTCAAAGATTCTTTTAGGTCATTGACTTGTCTTTTGTCTTCACCCTCAGGATGGCGTACTTGCTTAAGAAGATAAATTTCACTTTTTAAATAAAATATTTGGCTCACCCAAAGTTGGCGTCCAAACTCCTTGAGCAATATTTGGCTTTAGAAATATTAAAATATTTCCTCCATGTGAAAATACCCTTCAATGCCCCCCTTTTAAAGACAATATTAATTCATGATGCTAGAACAAGGAATTATAATGTTAAATTATAACATTATAATATAAAATATCTTATATCACCATGGAAATGCATCAGAAGCCAAATTCAACCATACCGTCTGAACAGACTGCCAAAGTGGAGCCAACTGATTAGGAGTCAACAAGTCAACTGCTAAAAATAGAATTTACTAAAAATAGTAAATTCATGTAATTGCTCAGAATGCCGAACTGAAACCACCAACGCGAAGCTCTCAGAAAACCCAGAAGGAATCCGCAATCCAAGTTCAACAATTCCAAAAGAAGACTCCGCAAAAAGACGAAAACATCCTCCAAGAAGTTTGGAAACCCTGATTCGAGCTTCTGCTTAGCCTACGAGTTTCCAGAAATAGGCTAAATCCAAATGAAGAGCGTAGGGCTAAATTGGGGACATTACAGACTTGAATAATGTGGAGACTCTTTCTCCATTATATACAAGACTAGGCGAGCTCTTCTCTTGAGCTGACCTAGGAAATATAAAATTTGTCTTATAATTGATAGGCTGACTTGCCTTGAACCTTCATTCTTTGGGAAATACCTCCCGCAGCTACAAAAACACTAACACTAACAACAAATTTGATGCTCTCAAAAATCTCGGCTGACCAAGATATGCATTTTTGGGACTCAAGTACTTTACCCAATCCATTTGATACAAATACTTCTTCAAAGATGCAAGAGCTAAGAAAGCAAGGGGATGCCCCCACTTCCAGTCATACTGAGAAAACTGACAAGCAGCAGGAGGGTAAATGGTTACCTATAGTAGGAGTAGATTATATCCCTATGGCAAAGATTCAAATAAAATTAAACAAAGCTAATTCCATGCCAGATCCTCTACAAGAATCTGGGGCAAAAGAAGATGGTAAAAAGAAGGCACCTCCTTTGTTAGGGCTTTTCGAAGTTGCCTCCTAGTGGAAGCAATGAATTCATCACAGTGCAGATAGAACAAGGAATGTGAAGGGCTTTTAATTTTTAACATCTCAATTTGGTTTCTCAATATTAGATCTCATTGTAACCTCAAAAAGACTTGTAAGACATTTGGAGGGGTTGGCTATCATTGTAACATTCATTCTATGTTCATTTTAACTGTTATAAGCACATGAGCTGGAAATTTTCATCAAAGGCATGTTGCAGGTGTTTCAAGCTGGTTACAACTATTGTTGAAGCTCTAATCTGCCCTAGAGTGGCATGAAGAGAAAAAGTTCACTCCTTTGGAGTTTTCTTTCCTTATAAAGAGTTTCTTAGATCTCTAGGTGTAACCATGTGTCTCATTCTGTGTGTATGCTTTTCTTGCATTATTTAATCTTGTTTTGTGTTTCCTTATGTGTTTGAAATTGATATGAACATGTTATACTGTTTGTAGTAGTACATCCTTTTCATGGTGGGGATATGGTGCTCTTGAAGGTGTTTTGCAGGGTCAACTAGCAAGAATTCATAGTTGATGAATGCTAGGAGAGCATCTCCAGCACTTTACAGATCAATGGGAACTCCTGATGTAGGCAGTTGGAAAAGTTCAGTTACTCTTGAGCTTGGTTGTGGGTTCAAACGATGGAGTATGAGATTTAAACAATATATATAAGGTAAAGTGGAGGAAATTCCCTTCTTACCACCAGGCAAGAACCTAAAAAATCATCTTTGTGTGTGTATACATGGATATATAATTTGTAAACATATTTATATAGACATATACATGTGTGTGTGTGTGTCTATGTGTTTATATTTCTTATATATATAAACACATATATATCCATCTATATTCTATACACAGATACGTTCAATTGAAAATAGCATCCCTTTCTATCTCGTCAGTTTTAACAAAATTTGATCCTAATGTAGTAAGAAAGAAATTTATATGATTTCCTGGTCTAAGTGGATTGGCAAGGCTTGATTTGTTTCTAAGTATGGTTATGAGATGAAAAGAATCAAGCACAAAATTTGAACAGAGAATATAAGGAAAAGTAAAAAGGTCCCTCGTTCTCACAAGGAGAGTCTAATAAGCCCAGGAGGCACAGTGAACAGCCTGGGTCCCAAAAATAAAATACATCCATACATATACCATGTTTGTGTGTGTATATACTACTATATACTGTGCACTCAATTGAAAGGTGTGCCATTCTTTTTCAACAATTTGAAGTTTTAATGATATTTAATTTTGAGCATACATTTATCACACTAAGTACTGATTTTACTACCTTTTCAAGATTCCCAGCAAAATATTTCTTGGCAATCACAGGATCAAAGCATTTCATAGCCCTAAGCCGTATAACGCATCCCAAAAGTCTCTCTTCATCTGTTTGGTGCAAACGATGAGACCAGAAGGATTAGAATCCCTGGACAAATATCTTAATGTTTGAAAGAATGAAGAATCCACAAGCAATGTGACTTAAGTTCACTTGGCAGAAATTTGAAACTGGAAGTTAAGCCAAAAAAAAACATGCAAGTCAAATGAATCATAGTTAAAACACATATGTATTAAATGCAAAATAGGAGAGTCTGCTGAGGAACATGACATCCGTATGGCATCAACTCTAAACTTTATTTAACTGAAAGAAGCTAACAATGATAGAAAATCAACTACAATATGCTTTCCACTGACCATTTTACTAGGAAACTAATACATTCCTGACAAAATACAACCATATTCACATTTTTCTTTCATCCACTATTGTAAACTAATTGCACCCAGTTTACAATAAGTTGCCCTTAATAGCTCTGAATCTGTATCTTATGACATTTAGCATGTACATTTTGGAAGCTGATACAAAACAAAATATAAAAACCCATTTGTAGATATGCATCTTAAAAGTCAATTTTGGCCCATCAAAGCAACAACAAAATTTGACTATATTCACTAATATTTGAGGTCCAAATATAAAGCCAGACCTAGACAAAGCAATTGCCATCTAGAAACCCTAAATTTAAAAAATCCCAACTACTGTGAGGCATCTTTGTAGAGCTCTCTGGAATAGTAGACATTTAATTTATAGAAAGATTACTCATAAACACTGGGACATCTCATAAGATGATCTCACATTCCCGGGTTTCAACAACCCAAAATCAAACATCCAAACTAAAATCACAAATAGTCTTTGGAACAATAAAAGAATTCAAGACAAGAAGAAGCTTTGATACTGTCTATAAGAATGTGCTTAATCCCAAATCAAAGCATCCCACCTAGTGGTATAATAATAATATGGCTTTACAAAAATCATAATTGACAAGTTCACACAAAACATGGTGAAACTTCTAAAGATCAAACACACAAATATGTTAGGCACACTTATGCAGACATTTGTAGTCATAACTCGATAGATGAAATCTTAAGCCTGGGTCTGCGAAACCATGGACCATTGATGTCATGAGAGCACGTTTACTCAGTTAGGTGTGACCCAAGTTCAATTCCCTCTGAGGGAAATGTAATGTAATATTTGATGTCAGGGTAAAAACCATTTTCGCTTATAGGAGGATAAAAGTCATCTCATCATTACTCATCCCCACATCCAAATTATCTTACTCCTAAACGGACTCTTGTAAATCAATGTGTAACTCCACACAAAAAGACCAAATGAAGACCTTTATTGACACGCTTACAATTTTTTTAAGCCTCTCAGGGGAAGGATTTAGACTTTCTTGGCACGCAACAAACCAATCTATGATGTGAACTCAAAACAGTTTACTTGTCAACATATATCCACGCCAATAGACCAAACTGAGTCTTGGTTGAGGCAGTTACTATATCTCATATGCTTTTCTTTTATTGGTTTAAATTATGTTGAAACTGAATGGGTTAAAATTTTCTCGACAGGCCATTGTCCAGAGCTCTCAAAGGCAATTGAGTTAGTTTGGTTAATACTGAAAATAGGAAAAATAAACAAAAGGAGAAAATTAGGTTTGAGCTGTTAATACTGGAAAATTGAAAAAACAACGACGAGTGCAATTTGGTTTGTTCTGGTAATATTGGAGTTTTCAAAGAAAAACAACAAAAGAGTCAATTGTGGGTGTGCTCCATTAGTACTGAAAAATTCAAAAAAACCAACAAATGGGGCAGTTGAGTGTGTTCTATTAACATTGGAATTGTATTTTAAAAACTGACAGGCGATTTGGTGTGTTCTACTAATATAAAACAACAAATGAGGCACTTGTAATTGTTCTGTTTCTGTTCCAAAAATTTCAAAATAACAAGAAAGGAGGCAATTGGCTTCATTCTGTTGGAAACTCGACAAATGGCAAAAGGAAGCAATTGGGTTTCTACTTTCTTCTATCAATATTGGAAAAAACAACAAACATGGATTATTGATCTTGTTCTTTCCCTGAAGAAGGTCTCCAAGGAGACTGGAAACATCGGAGTTAAAACACTCCATAGTGGTACCAGATAAGTGTTATTATGTGTATCTGTGAAAATATAAAATCTTTCATAACAAAGATTGTTTTAAATTTAGTCATACAGGATTTTATGTAATAGAGATGGTTCCTCCTGTGTACATTGAAACTGCTGCTTTTGAATCTCCCAGATGGGATAGAGCATATGCTTTTCTCATGGAAGGACAAGAGAGGGAGGCCTGAAACTTAAGTATTCAATAAAGTTCCCATCTTATCAGTACTTGCTTTTTTGATTGGCTGGAAACTTTCACTTGTTATTACAGCCTCAGAAATTTAGGGCGATTAGTATGATAGTGCTTTATCAGCAGCATTATTTTTAGCATTTCCGTGAGTTCCAATAGTGTGCATTTGATCCCTGTTGCTGTTATCCATTATTTTTAGCCATTATTTATAAGCAAAATGTCCTCCCATTTGTTTCGAATTCGGCAGATTATTGTGGCAGTTTTAATGAACCACCTGGCGAAAAACTGGAAAGACAGGAGTGTCTTAAGCGAAGATGAATGAGTGTATTGAGCTCTTTGCGGGTCATTCAGGTTTTCACTTCACTGCCCAATATTCCCTATGGTGAACAGTGCGTGACAATGTTAAAGGGTCATGGGCATTATTCTCACTGACTTAACTAATTCACTCTCCTTTCGTGCTATTTTCACATGTTTGTTGGCGGAGTTGAAAGCAAACACTATTAAACACTGGCTTTTTCGATCCAAATTTTAGCTTATTTTATCTGTGCGCTTTAAATTTGCTAGTAGTATAAGTCACATTGTATTTTGAGAACCTCATTCATATGTGAAGGTTTTGAGAATTGAGATTATTAATGGAAGGCAGAGCATCCTTTGCCATTTTTTGATAGCCAGGAATATGCGGATTGATAGATTTTGAAGCTCTCAATCCATCTTTATCTATTTTACCGAGTTAAATATCCCTCCCTGTTTCCCATTACAATTTCAAATCTGGAAGATATTTCTATGGTGTTAGGTAATCGCTTTTTCTTTCTCTTAATGCTAGATGTCCGTCTTGCCTTCAAAATCTTTTGCTTCTCTGATTAAGAAACTGGTCTGCAATGCCATTATGTTGTAGAATATGTTTTTTTGATTGAATTTGTGGGGTCCAAAGCCAGTTTCCAAGCCACAGGGCCTTTTTCAATGTTTATTGCAAGAATTTGAAGTTGTTCTTGTCAAAACCCCTAAGCCTGAACACTCAAAATTCCCTTTCAATTCTAAACTGACTCCGTCCATAATTGAAAGTCACTGGAATAGAAGTTCCCGTTCATTTATATATAGCAGATCCTGGCAAACGCTACCTCAGTGCAGGAGCAAATGCTACTAAAAATACTGCACGACAATGCAAACTGCAAGTATTTGGCTAAGTATGGGCTAAGGAAGGAGATTTTGAGCAAATGTCTCTTCAAGCATTTAGTCCCGCTCATTGTTCTGCATCTCCCTTTTCCCAGAAGCCTCCTTTCTATTGTATATCCTTTGTAATATTTAAACAGGCATCATACAAGTGAGTGTACAGGTTGCAGCCATATTTTCTGTTTGTTTTCTTGTTGCAATTGCTATTATTTAGTTTATTCACATTGAGTTTCATCAAACGAATTTCCAGCCTGCTAAAAACTGCTACTGGGATATAGAAGTACCTATCTATGTTGCATCGTTCGTAGCAATAAAGTCTATTTCCTAGTGTTATGCTTCAATGGTCTCATATTTTCTATATTTTGTACCCAAGTGAAAACATTCATCCAATTGTCTGATACAATTTTAGTTATGCTGGCATGTTTGTCTGTCTCTGTTTGTTTTATTTTCCAATGTCAAGAAAATTTCCTTGTAATTCAAAAATGAAGTGTCTTGCCGTAAAATGACCTGTGGGTGAGCTAAATATCACCGCTATATTCCTAATTTATGTGGGAAAATCTTAGTTTTTCTGGTAATCAAATAAAATCATATTTTAGCGTATGAAAAATTTGTAGCTGTGATATCTTTTGAAGCGTTGTTTGATATAAATTGTCTTTTTTTTAAATTACAGAGGATACTGGAGTGCCTTTATCCCAACCACGTGTAAGATTATAATCACTATAGATATCAACATATTTTAAAATTTCTTAAACGAGAGAAAGAGTGCTATGGCAAGCGAATGAGGAAGGGTGATGTAAGGGAGTAGCAAATCCTCACCAAGCGAGCTCAGGGGCTGATTGGATTGAGACTGGACGGCTTCAACTACAGTTGTCCTGCTCTTTCGCGAGCAAAGCAAGTTGTTTCTCATAACCGCTTGTGGAACCGCAAACGCCATCCCCTCGATTCCTGTCAATGTCCTTAAGATGTTCATTTTCCCCCAACTCCACTCGCACCCGATGTCTGCATTAATATTTACTCCAATTGATGTAATAAGCATGCCAGCAGTCCTACTGTTCTACTTTTTGCTTGTTTTACCAAAACACTGTCCAACCAGAAGTCCATATATCCAGCCAAACCCGCTGTTTCGGATCAGAGATAAGGTTTATACTAAGAAAATGATGTCGTCTGTGCCTTGAGAGCTCTAACTATCCGCTTGAAAGGAAATTAAACGATCCTTCAAAAAAGATATGAAATGAAATCAAAGTTTTTATTATCCGCTTGAAAGGAAATAAAACGGTCCTTCAAAAAATATATGAAACGAAATAATACTAGATGTCATGTAGTGGCAAGTATCTAGCAATAGCAAGCTTTAGTATTCACTATTGGGATAGTTAAATGGTTGATAATATTATATTCTATATTTTGAATCTAAAATTAATATTATATAAACAATTTTTTGATATTCCAAATTCTAAGTCTAAGTTCTCATAAGTAGCTTTGAGCCCTTTTTATCTTAAGCGAACTATGTTTAAAACAATTATTGTGCACATGGTTAAATAAATCACTTAAGTACTAGGAGCCTAGTTCATTTAGGACACGTGTCAAACCATTAGCATAGCGCATACCTTCTTTGCAGCACTTTTCTTTGTCTCTTTCGCATAATAAGAATGTGTCAATCAATGCTTATAAAGTTGGGACACATGTTCTAATATTGCAGTGCATTGCGTCTTCAGAGCACATTCTCATGAAGTGTGCGCATAATAAAAACAATTCAAGTCAACATGAATGACATGGAGACAGGTGGAAAGCCTTGATTGCAGTGTTATGCTTCTTAAAAGCACATTTTATAAAGTTCAACACATTGCGAAACTATGTTAAGCGGAGCTCGCACGACTATAATATGTGTGGATTAGATCATAGCATGTTTCCTCTTCGCAACATGTTCCTTTTCACAAAGTGCATGGGTAAAGGGTGCTAGGGTTAATATATCACAATGAGGATAGGTGTCCAAATATTATTGTAGCGCATGGTCCCTATGCATCACAATTTTGGTTCTTGAGCGCTAAAGGAAATTGTGCTAGTATGAAGCAAGTGAAACATCAACACTTGTCAATGTTTCATTGCAACGATTCACTCGTTGAGAGAGCATTCTTGTGAATGAAGCACATAATGAAAAGGCATTGGAAGGAAAGAAATAAGAGAGGGACAGGTGTCACCATATGATTTCGGGGCAAACCCTAGCTCTAAGAAGCACAACAGTTATTTTTGTTATATTTTTTAGTTGACTGCTTGCTTCGGTTTTTCTATCTTTTAAGTAATATGTTATGGATCTTCATTTCATGTCTTAACTGACCCCTTATGTCTCATTTATCAATTGAACCCATGATTGGTTAATACTTTGTCACAAGTGTAAGGCTTTCTAATGTTCAATCAACTCAATGTTCATGAGTGGACACACAATTCAGAGGACATGTTCCTAACTGATCTATTCACCAAACCCTCACAAAAGCTCCATTAAATTATAAACTAGAGCTCATAAGCTTTTGGAAGTGCTGGCATTATATGTGCATTCAAGGATCCTAACTACGCCCTATATAAATGAAACATAGGTGGTCACACATGTAATGAAAACTTATAAAGGCTGGAAAGGAAAGTAGACTATCAAATTGCAAAACAATGTAAATAACATGAATCTATTGCTTATGCTATAGGTACCTTCTACTTAACGCTGTAACTACTAACTACTAAATTTGAAATTGCAACTAACTAACACTACTAACTTATGACTCCTAACTTCTCTGAAGACTAAATCAACATAATGTTACAAAATGTAATTTATGCTACAATATATTGTTCATGAAATTCATATACATATATAAGTGAGAATTCAAATAAATGGATATAGCAATGTAACATCTAATCTAATGCAAAAAAGAAGATGGGTTGGAAGTACCTCAAGTGGCCCTTGCTCGAGTTGTTGCACCCACAAGAGATATCAAATATGCACTACTGATCAACAATTCATGACAATAACTACTCCTTTATTGCATGCAAAATGAACTTATTACAATCTGACAGGAATCTTCAGAAGAATTCCATTTAGAGATACATATCCATTACAACAAAATCACATAAAACTAACAACAATGAAGTATTGTTTGGTAAAATGATCCAAAAGCTAGAACTAAAAAATAAATTTTCTCCTCAACCATCGATCCCAATATATAGGCACTGGAGAAGCTTTATTGTCAGAACCCTGGTGGTTCTCCGATTCAACTCAGATTGTTTTTGTATTGTGTTTTGCAAATTTTCGATTTTTTTGTAATTTTTTGAGGTTTTCAGAGGCAAAAATGAAAGTTGCGATTTCTCTAGGAAATGATAAAAAATTCATAAAGAATTCATACAAGCTTGGAAAGCATTAAAATTGTTCAGAAGAGATAGGCGTTTCATTTATTTCAATTCCAGAACAATTACAATGATGAATACGGAGCTATAAATGAATTACAATAAATTTATTGATGAAAAAAACCTGGTTTTCTGTAATGGCGGCTGCAGCAATAAAGAATAGTACGGCCAGAATTAATGAGGAATCTTCCGGCTCAAAAACCAATGCAATAATCTCCAGTGGTCCAAGGCGCCCAAAGAGCAAACACCAGAAACTGAATAATACAGGCGTTCCTCTGAAGATGTGGAAGTACGGCCAGGAAAGGTACAGAAAAGTACGGCTGACAGCAATAAATGCAAAGTACGGCCTCCAAGAAATGTTGCCAGATCTTTGATAAGTGTCCTCTGATGAAGTCGCCTTATTTCTCTGATGAAGATTCTCTGCTAACTCAGAATAACTGACTCAATAAATCCAAACTGTGATCTCTGAATGAAATCACCAAGTGCCAGCTTCAACTGATATTTCACAGCCTCAGTCTGCCTGATTCCTGAAGAGTTTTCGTTCTCCAGAAACGATCGTCTGCCAGAAACCCTAGGGTTTGCAAACTCCAATGCTCAGAGCAAAAATCAAGACAAAATTGAATAATAACATGATAGTTCGATTTTGCCTGTGAAAGGAATATATTGCTCCTTGAGAAAATTCGACCTAAACTCCATTTTAATAAATCATTTAAATTAATGATTTAATTTGCACTTTGACTTAGGAAAAATAATTAATCATTGGCGTCCCCTTTTTAATGAATATAAATACTCATTAAGTCACATTTTAATAATATATTATAAAGTACGATTAAATACTTTATAATTAAGCCAAATAATTAAATATTTAAATATTTCAATAAAGTGACTTTATTATAAAGTCAAATTATTAAATATTTAATAACTCATTAAATGCTCCTTATTTCTCCGT